>CABFWO010001246.1:147674-191621 GCA_902155825.1 Timema genevievae
TTAGTTGGGCCACAATAACTGACCTGGAGGATTATTGTCATAGCTTAGTTGGGCCACAATAACTGACCTGGAGGATTATTGTCATAGTTTAGTTGGGCCAAAATAACTGACCTGAAGGATTATCATCATAGTTTAATTGGGCCACAATAATTGACCTGGAGGATTATCGTCATAGTCTAGTTGAGCCACAATAACTGACCTGGAGGATTATTATCGTCATAGTTTAGTTGAGCCACAATAACTGACCTGGAGGATTATTGTCATAACTTAGTTGGGCCATAATAACTGACCTGGAGGATTATTGTCATAGTTTAGTTGAGCCACAATAACTGACCTGGAGGATTATTGTCATAACTTAGTTGGGTCATAATAACTGACCTGGAGGATTATCGTCATAGTTTAGTTGGGTCACAATAACTAACCTGGAGGATTATCGTCATAGCTTAGTTGGGCCACAATAACTGACCTGGAGGATTATTATCATCATAGTTTAGTTGAGCCACAATAAATGACGTGGAGGATTATCGTCATAGCTTAGTTGGGCCACGATAACTGACCTGGAGGATTATCGTCATAGTTTAGTTGGGCCAAAATAACTGACCTGGAGGATTATCGTCATAGTTTAGTTAGGCTACTTTAACTGGCCAGGACTACTATGACAAATAATAGACTTGTGGGTAGGTATGAATTCGGCCCTTCCGATATTATTTGCCTTATATTATACTAGATTTGTTCTAAGTTAGACTAGCTTAGCATTTTGTTGTGTCTCACTATCCATCACTTGCTGTTATTCGCTCAGCTTGAGAAAACATCTACAACCATCCTAAACGGAATGCCACAACAGCCAGCATCGAGTTAGTACATCAGTACGAAATTCTTACAATTCTCAAGAAGGAACTCGTCGCACAACTGCAATGTGGGATTAACACTAAGACTTTACCCGCCTTGGTGTTAGTTGGCTAACGCGCTAGTTTCATGTTGAGCCAGACTGCTAAGGACGGGGAGATAGAGGTTTGAATCTCGGTCGGGTGAACTGGAGGTGGTGTTCCTAAATAGTTTTCCACTTTCCCTCCACGCAAATGTGGGTTCACTTCCTCTATATTCAACCAACACCATTCCTAATCCACTAGCGTAATTAGTACTTAAGCGTATAACCAGAATGGGTAGTAAGACGTGGTGCTAAATAAAAAACACGAACACTTTAAAGTATAAACACAGGTAAACTCGTGGCCTAACTGTTATACGCCCGCATATACATGGTAAAACTGCGAAAGGTAGAAATGAGAGAAAATTTACCCGTATTTACGTGGTGGACGAATGGAAAACCGTTTGAGAGGGAGGACTCATTATTACGGGCTGTGATTCCAACCCCCGAACTCCTTATCACCGGAAAAACAAACTAAACGAGATAGACCTTTGGACCGAGTGCTTGCCGGCGCGTGTTTGTGGCTTTAATCTTAAATTATTTCCCTCCCCCATTCTTTGACATTACTTTATTTTTCACTCTCACGTGACCATATTTTCCGACTGCCTTAGCTTTCCCGTCTTTGTTTTTCCTTCTAATTAATTTTAAGATTTTTATTTGTGTTTACAGAGCTAATGATCGTTTTTTTAATCAACACGTTTTTAAACTCCATCTGTCTATCAGTCATAAAAGTAATGAATAAGTCATGAAACGAGATCTTGGTCATGAAAGAAATTAAAAAGTCATAAAATTAGCTTTCAGGTCATTAATTTTTGTGAGCCAAGCTCATTATGTAAGTAAGAATATATATATTTTTTAATGTAATTTGCTCAAAGTTAGCTTAAATTTATAACTACTCCCAGTGATGACATAGTATTGAAATTAGAAAAATCTTGCAAATAAGAACTGATTCAATTTTAAAATAAAATCTCAGTTTAAGGGTTGTTAACTTATTTCTAGCACTTTTTGGTCATGAATACTTGTTTACAGGTAGTGAAAAAGTAATGAAATGTGGTTTACATAATACGATAGAGATCCTGTCCAATAATACTACCAAATACATAAAGACATTTCTCTATACGGTGCTATCAAGTATCACGTTTTAATTGCCTCTTATTGTTTTTTATTTTTAAGTCCAACACACGGATTAGTGACAACTTAATATACTAGTATATATATCAAACTTCTTATTACCTGTTCAGGTTATACGCGTATATTATGATAATTACTCTAATAGAGTAGGGGTGAGGAAGGAAGTATTTTAGAGGCAGTCTACGCGCATTTTCTTGGAAGGAGAGGTGAAAACCATTTTAGGAAAAAACAACCTCAGTAGACCCGAACGGGATTTGAACCCTGATCTCCCTGTCTTCAGCAGAAGCTTAATATAAATTATCAACCCACTTTGTTGGCTGCATGGTCTAAGGTGGTACTCTCGCAATAGACTAGACTGCCGAAGAATGGGTTTGATCTCAGACGAGCGCACTAAAAGGGGTTTTCCTAAATGGTTTTCCACTCTCCTTCCACGAAAATGCTGAAACACTTCCTCCAAATTAAAAAGTCATAATCTCTAGCACATTAATTTAACTAGTACATAGGCGTACAGCCCGAACGGGTAATATTATGCAGTGCTAATATATAAGGAATCGGATTGATGAGGGGTGTTTTGAGGAGGTGCACCCGTATTAGCGTGAAGTGAGAATGGTAAAACAAGAGGGATAACTAACTTGTGGAAAACCATCCTCAATGTACCCGGATGAGTATCGGAGCCATCCACCCATCTCCGATAATGGCGGACTAAGAACACGCGTGCGGTCGCCGCTACAGCTGACCGTATTGGTGGTTCACCTGCACGTGGGTAGAGGCATCAGTCTCATTTTGTCTGATTTGCAGGTGACAGGAAGGTCAGATGGTCGAATACTGACCATGCAAACTAAGGGTGTAGGATTGCCCTAAAATGGTTTACCATTCTCCATCAACGCAAATGTGGATGTGTTTACGCTATATTGAGCCTCTCTCACACTTATTCCATTAGTGTGAATATCAGGACAGATCAGATAGGTGGTAAGACACGTGGCACTAAAAATTTTTATAATCTGTCAATCCACAGTTTTGATTACGTTTAGATTGGACTAATACATTCCCACCAAAGTTTGAGGTATTTTTTACTTACTCATATTTTATTACCTTTTTTTTAAATGATTAGTTAGATTGCCAATATCTCAAAAGGACAAGGTGTTGGTAAGGTCATTTATATCTATTTTTTCCGTAGTAATTTTGAAAGATTCATAGACGTGTGGTGTGATAAACAAGTTTTATGAATTTTCAAAATCTGCAATAATTTTTAATGTTCCTGATAAGTCAAGTCTCTATCGGAAATGAGAAGCGATAAAACTTTTCTCATAATTTCGCCAACATTGTCGGTTCACAAAATGTTAGAATTGTTTTAAGGAGTAAGGAAATTTAATTTTTATAATCAGTTGAAGACGTAGGGAAAAGGTTTGGAGAAGGTAGTGAGGGGAGGGATGGGTATTATTAACTTTCGATTCATTGACTACCAATATTTAATATCTAACATTCTGAACGCATCGTGAAAGTTATCGTAAAAACATTGATCACGGCGTTTTAGGGAAGTGATTTTAACAGAGGTAGAATAATAAACGTTTTATCTAAGTGATGGTAAAACCTAACAAGTCATATTAAATATATTTACTAATCAAGTACAAAAAAAAAGCTCGTTAATTATATAAAAGTAATACATTTTGGACATAATGTTTATATTGGTGAACAAAAAATATAAATCTGTAATTTTAACACAATTTTGTAAATATCAAAGAGCCCTTAATTTAGCATTTGGTGGTGTCTAACTGCTATAAGTTTATTTATGTATTAAAATTTAAATTAATTTCTGCACAAACACATAAACTACAATCTAGACCAGGGATCGCAATCTCACATATCCAACCGGCCCGCTTATCTGCAATATTTAATTCTACCATCTGGCCTGCAGTCTTATACGCAAACAGAAGTAATGATTTAATTTTAGTATATACATAATTTTGAACAACAAAAACCACTTAAAACTAATTCAAACTTTGATATATGTATTTTTATCACTTTAAGTACTAGATTGTAGATCTATATAATTTAAATGCTTCTATTATTTTGCTAGTAAATATAAGTTTTTAAATATTTTTAATGTACTGTGCATTAATGATTTTAGATACATTTAACAAAATATAAAGAGAATACTTACATCGCTGGACACGCAGATTAAACGTCAGGCTCGTCTGCTTTAGTTTACCTGTATTAGGGAGATGAGGGTTCGAATTCTAGCTAGATGTGTTAAGGGGGAAGGGGAGTGGCTACATTTCCTCTAAGTTATATCTTCCTTATCCCCTATTCACTATTGTGAATAAAATGTGCATAGTTGGACAGCAGTAAAATTCACTGCAATAATAAACGTATATAATATATTTAAGCAAATATATTTCTATAGACTGTAGTCCACAACACGCCCTGAGTTTGTGATTCTGGCCATTCGACTAGTTTTATTTTGGTAACACTGATCTAAATCATTAATTTACCTGTAGCGAAAGTATAAAGGAAACCAACCTAATGATATAGATACAAATTGACAGTCCAAGACTGGAATCGAACTGGTAACACAATCCCCAGATTATTTTCTGGTTGAGCTAAGGTGTCAGATTGATGCTTAGAGGATTTCTTATAGTTACATCACCATAGAAAGAACGTTTTAGAAAGTATATGAACGTTGGCCAAAAGCTCATTCTCTTACTTATGTCTAGAATTGATACCATTCACCTGGTGACATCTACAAAACACATAGCTTACCTGTAAGAGCATGGAAGTAGGTATAATAACTTTTTGAAATGCCAAATAAGGCTCTTACTATGTCGATCCTTCTATAAATCTAAACATTATTTTGTATTTCCGTTCTTTCTAAGAGTTCCACTTAGTGCACTAAGCTTTAGATAGGGTTAGGTAGTATCTATTGTCGTATCTTGTAGTGTTGGCAGTGTAAGCAGAGCTAGTTTAAACTGTACCTATTATAATTATGTTCTAATCACTTAGTAAGACAATAATTGAATGATCTTGGCGTTTAGTTCGCGTGCCCACTGATGTGGTTTATTACATTATATTAAGTAAAAATGCTTATTCGAGTTGACAAGTCCGCAGATAGCTCAGCTAGCGGAGACGTAGTATTAAGTCAAAGGTCCTGATTTAAAACATATGCAAGATCTTTTTTTTTTTAATTCAACACTTAATATTTTTATAATCTCTCCGTAAGAAACTGTAACAGTAATTTCAACGTCACCTCTAACGGGCATCGTGGTATAGTCAAGTGGCTAGGGCCCTTGGTTGCTAACTTAGAGGTCCCGGGCTCGATTACCAGCTTTTACCAAGGGATTTTTCTTGAAATGGGAATATTTTTAAAGTTACCCGTGTTTGGTTAGTTAGACTAAAGTTGGGTTAAGATTTTCATTTGCTTCACCCTATCATACTCACTATTATCATCCCATCTCATCGGGACATAGAAAGAGCCTCCACTGAAAGGAGGTGCAAATTAGTACATTCGGGCGTCTTCTAGCCAACGGCACATTAGTACTGGCTAATATTTCCACAAATTGAACTTTGAATTACAGATCGTTGTAACCCAGACATGTAATTATTATTATCACCACTCCTGACCTTGTAGTTTCCCGAGGAGTTGCAATTGTTCTTTCCGGTCTTCCAGTGGTAGTAGCCGAGGTCCGTGGGTCGAGGCCAGATGCGGTGGCGTCCCTCAAATATCGGCAGCCAGTTCTCTGTCTTGAGTCTCTCGGCGAAATCGATGTAACAGGAGATCTCGTGACCGATCCGCGTGAAATCCCGCAGGAATATTATCGTCTGAACAGAGCAAACTTAGGAGGAAGGGTTGGCTTATATGTAGTATGCATGCTTGTTCTGATGGCCGGGGTTCAATAATGACTGGTTAAATTGATGAGCGGCTTTTTATTTATTTTTACCTACAAGTGGTTTTCAATATTTTCTCAAAACGAATGCTGTGTTGCTATTCAGCCCCATCTCGTGGGCAAATCTGTTAGGATGGTTTAGTAGGTTGGGTTTTAGTGGGGATAGATAATTGTTGGGTTCACTAATGGGAATTTATTTGAATTACATGGATATTAACTATTAGGGGTGCGCGAGATCGCGTTTTTTTGTTCGAGACGAGAACGGGAACGAGAATTTTATAATCCCTTACTTCGGGGTGAGAACAGGAATTAAAAACATACATAATTATTTCTAATACTATCTTAAAACACTGCACTATTTAATTTGTTAAATGAATACATAAGTGAGATATAAAATAAATCAACTAACTAAGATAACTTAAATAAATACCTATCACATATCAAATAATAATAGCAAACATAAAAATGTGTTGAGTTACCCAATGCTTTCTATATTCAGGAATGAAAGAACAGTTCCCGAAATTTTCAAGATTATAGCATCTCTGTCCCGACAATTGGGTCGGGAACGGGAAATATTTTTTCCCGTGGGAATCCCGAAATTAACTATAGTTAGATTCTGGCCAATTCAACATTAGTTAATTTGATAAATTGGATAGTTAGAATATACCATAACGCTCCATGAAATTCCTATTTAAGTCTATATCTGATTAATATTAACATTTAACTCGAATTTCAGAATGAAATATTTAGATAATTCGTCGCCTATATATTGTTAATTTTCGAGTTTGTAATTATTTCAAACCTAACTTAACGATCTTTGTTAAACCCTCCCATAGGCCACCAAGCATATCAAATAAAGTTTTCTAGGATAGGGGATGTGTTGGCTGGGTTTTCGTCCTTTCTGTGTGACAATGTAATCACGTGACGGTCAGTATGAAAGGATTAAATTTTCACGTTTCAATGCTTTATGTTTGCGTTTTTTTATGTTAATTTTTCAAAGTTAAAATGGGGATCATGTAGTCCACCCAAGCAAATTTTCATTTCCTCATATATTTTTAAATAATTTACTTTGGCTACAATATTGCCATTGTAATAGCCCGTTGATTTAACCAATGTTCATTAGTCGAGGTAAATACATTTAATAGGCTGAGGGAACTTTTTTTTTGTTAATTGAATGTGGTTATAGCTAAATTGTAATAAAATAAAAAACCAACCATAGTATTTAAAAGGTCAAGTAGTCAATTTCACGAAAGTATTTTTAATTTAGACTCATTTCGCATATGTATTATGAATAAAAAAAGTCCATACAATGAATATTAAATATGTTTAGATACCCATTTTTATTTTCTAAATAAAAGTTCATAAAAAGCATGTCTCAAGAAATTTATATGTCTCTAAACAAAATTAATTTTAAGCGCGTGTCAAGTCCTCCGCTCGTTTCTCGAAAAACATTGGTCCAAATGAACGTTTTAACATGATAAAACCTAAATACGCCTTGAAATTGACGTCGAGGCGGTAGAACTGACGTGGGGTGGGCTTGATTCGGACGCGCTTTTTCCACGTTTCCTTATCAATAATGCCGTTTCCCACGGACGTTCTTGCAACGAAGGAGATTTATTTTAGAGGAAATATAACCACTTTTGCGTGAAGGGAGCGTGGAAAACCATTAAGGAAAGACCATCCTCAGTACACACGACCAGGTTTCAAACTTAGCACCCTTGATCTCCCCGTCATAGTCAGTCCATTTTATTGTGACAGTGATTCCTTAAACCATTCGACCACTGAAGTAGTTTATAGGAATCCTATAAATGTTACTATACCAACACCAATTATGTCTTTTACAAAAATACATTAAGTTGTTTTGAAAGAGATTTTATATTTAAAAAATTCTTACTTCTGTTGGAAGACTTCCCTACGAACCACTGAACCCTTCACCCTCCCTCCTCCCAACCCACCTCCGAAAAAATAAAGTAATCTTGGTCTTGTCCTGCTAATGACGGCCATGTACCAAGGTATCACGTTATTAGTCTATTTATGGGAGAGATGGTTCATGGTCTCCACTAGAAAACCGTGCGGTAGAAAATTTCGTTTGAAAAGACCGTGTGATCTAAAACCTTGGTGATGAAACTCCCCTGTGAAAAGGCACTAAGGCTGATTCCGCAAAAACAATTAAAATGCCACGGTTGCCACTTAGACTACACTTGTGCATAAAAGTTTCAAAATGGACACTGTATATGTAGGGTGTATTGTGGGACTTAGACCTATTTTGTTGGAGGAAATTTATAACAAAATGACCTCGTCAAAAGAGATGTTGGTGGAATCCCCACAACTGTATGTTGATGACTTGTGTTTTTTTTATTCGCGTTTTGGCCACCAATATCTGCTACCACGCCAGCAGAGGTAACCAAAACGATCGTCTATACCAAAGCTTTGTTCCTATCTTGATAACAAGGGTTTTTATTTGAGGGTGAGGTTGCTGGTGGCAAAACAGCCGCGTTTTAACTGCTCGTGTAGAATCGGCCCTATACCAACGTATTTTGACAAAAAATTCAGTGTATTTCTACGTGCATTAAAAATGCCGTTCGTTAATAAAACACCGTTTCGAAATGGAACTTGGGGTGAAAATATATCGCGTTTAATGTTACCGCGAGAAGGCCGACCCGGTTGGGCCTTTCTCTCAAAGCCAGTTCTTTCAGCAGGTCGTCATCAAAGTGGAGGTTGACGCTGCAGAGCTGGTAAGGTTTGCGGCTCGGATACAGCGATTCTTTGACGGCTTTGAGACGCTTGTGGAACAACTCTCTGCTCAAAGTCTCACCGCTACTCCTGTTTGAGGGGCACGATAAGCGGGGCTGAAACTTTCTTAAGGGAGTTTTAATTTGATGTACAAGTCGAATAAACGAGAGTAGGATGAATTTCAAAGAACTACATCAGTGTTCTGCATGAAGAAGAAACAAAAAAATAGTCCTGTGAAAATCAAAGGGCACCGCGTCTTTATACTCATACAGGCTATCCACACATATTTACACTAATGTGGTAGAGGGGGGGGGGGCGAAGCTAGAATTGTAGGGCGAAGCTAGAATTGTAAAGGAAGTGTAGCCTCATCTATGTAGAGGAAGAGTGGAAAATCATGTAGGTAAAAATCATCCCCCGATAAACAAAGCCGGGATTCAAACGCCAACCTTTTTGTCACCGACAAATCAGACAAGATGAAACAGATGCCTTTGTCTGGGTGCTCATTGGTGCGGATAGTAGCAGTATTAGTAGTAGAAGATGTAGCGTATATGATTTTAATAAGGTATTCTACCAGCTTTGGTGACCGCATGGTCTAAGGCGCTATTCTCACAGTAGACTAGACTGCCGATGACGGGGAGATCAATAATCTAATCTTGGTCAGGTGTATTGAGGTGGTTTTCCCTCAATTATTTTCACTCTCCCTCCACGAAAATGCTGGTACACTTCTAATAAATATAACCGTCTTCATCCATAAAACCATTAGCGTAAATAGTGCATAAGCGTATAAACCAAACGGATGCGGTGCTAAAAAAAAGGTATTTCGAATTCGTGGTCTAATGGTCTAAAAGGCGTCACTCTCCCAATTGTAAATAGCTTGAAACGCCTGCGACGATGATAAGGTTGGAGTTTAAATCTCGGCTGGGAGTATTGTGGGAGTTTTTCCATAAATGGTTTCCCACTCTTCCTCCGCACAGATTCTAGAGCACTTCCTATAAATTATACCTTCTTCATACCTACCCCATGATGGTAAATATGTGACTCAAGGACAAACTCATACACAAATACTAAATTATTATGTATACACCCTCAACTGTGTTTCAAACTAAAGTTATAGCTACGGGAAAGTGTTTACTAGTATCACCTCCTAGTACCTACCACAAGACACTTAGAAATAACATTATTTAACAAATATAAAAGTTACTATATCTACCAGCACGCATTTAAATTTCAAGTCTTATTATTTGCAGCTGTTACTTTTGATAAATAGCATTAATACTTATAGAATAACACAAATAATAGAGTAAAATGTTATAATTGTGGATTAAAAAAATATGTTTGTATGTTCTAAAAGTGTTTTCCTAAAAAAATCGTTGACTATCAAGTCTTACTAAAGGCTCAGTCAGTACCTGTATCCCAGCTCAGCTATCGCCCTGGCCGCCACGGTACTCCTCAGATACTTCAAGTCCGTCGGCGTGACGAAGGAGTCCAGGTAGTCTTCGTAGGAGTGAAACCGGAGCAGCCTCCGGTCTCCTTCCACCTGGTTACTCATTTTGGTGGCCATCTTCCAGTTGAAGTTGGATGTGATCGGATTATTTTTAACGTTTCATTTAGGATATTTAATATCATACTGAATTCTTAAATCATATTTGTGACAATTTTAAGTCCATCTACCATAGGAATGACAGCTAGCAAAAGCTATCAGATCTATTTTCATGTAGACATTCTCCAAACCACATGATCTGTAAGACCCTGTGTTGAGCTGCAATCACTTTTAGCACTTAAAAATTTTTCAACAAACAAATAGATTTTACAAATTATTTTTGTTTTAAGCGTTTTTACATTACTGAAACACGAATATAATTAAAAATAGCCTTTTGGATTATTTTTTTTGTGGGAGCGGCGTCTGTGGTTCACTTAAAATGCTTTACAAACGAGACCTTCTAAAAGGCTGCGTTCTCTTCACAAATTAAGACGAAACAAACGAAATGAAAGGCTATTGATGACGTCATACAAACCGTGCTAAGTCCATGCGCATGTGTTAGAAAAATAAATACTTTTTATTTTGAAACTAATATTTTGTATGGCTCTTTCTCTAAGTTATGAAACACAACCAAGTTCAGTGCACCCAACTGAGATTGAACCACAATCTCCTCATCATCGGCAGTCTAGTCTGTATTGAGAGCAACGCCTTAGACCAGGGAAGGCAAGTGTATGGCATGCGAACCCTATTCGGGTGGCACGCCAACATGAGAAAAATAACAAAAAAGACTTTTCCCAGCGTGGCATGATTTTATTAAGTCAATAATATTTCGACAGCCCTGTCATTCAATGTCAGATCATAATGAACTTTGTGAAGTCAAAAGTTAGAAATTGTCTTGCCTCGTACTTGTTACTGTTGAAGATAAATTATGAACCGAATATAAATATCTATCTTGGTTAGCAAAATTTGACAACATGTTTCAAACCAAAATGGAAAAGATTAGGCCCTGTGTAAGTTTTTGATTTTAACATATTATATCAATTTATTGTCTTTTCTTCATTGAAGGTGTTACTTCCAAGGTTTTGACTTTAAATTTTTGAAATTAATCTTGTCTAAGGCACTAACTTTGACAATATTATATATTGTCCTTCTTTAAAATGTAGGCATTACCAGAAAAAATTAAAATGTGTTTTGTCATTCATTGCATTTCATAATAGCCTATTAGATTTTTTAATTTTTAAATACTCGTTCATAAATGTAAATAATTAGTGGTGGCACTAGATTATTTCAAAATTCATCTAGTCCTTTAAAAATCATCTAAAATTTATTGTTTTGTTTGAAGCTTTATCGATAAATTCTGCGAAGATCATACTATATTAAAACAAAGTTACTCCTACTCAGAATGTCCAAAGCCAAATTAAATTAAATTATATCCCTTTACTTGGCCTCTTTGCAGTCAGCAACCGAAAAAGGTTAGATGCTTAAAACTTTCTAAATGTGAAAAAAAAAACTCTCAGTGACGTCCATTTCAATCTACAGCAAATAGGTAACTTTGAAATACACCCCCCTTCTCCCCTGCAACCCACCCAAGCATGGGTTCTATTGTTTGAGTAAAGAAGTGCCAGGGGCTCTTGACCCATGGTTTGAGCCTCCTCTTGGATGACGTCACACACTGAGCCTAATCCTTCCCATCATGCCTTGCCGGCCTCTTATAATGACTCATTGAGGAACCCACCTTGTTGATTGACACAGGGTTGGAAAAAGAGGAGGCGAAGGGATTTCAAACGTTGTCTCACTTTAAGAATATCTAAGCGAGCTTTGATTTATTTTTAACATTTCAATTTTTTGTTAGGAAACCATCTTACGCTCTTGCTCGACAAACTTTTGTTCCAAAATAAACCTTGTAAATGACCTTATTTAACGGTTTCATTGCTAAATAAAAACTAGCACCGTATTTATAGGTCTTAATTCAGTGTGTGAAAGCCATACCATGAAAATGTTACATTTTCTCGATTTTCATTTTTTAGTTGAAATGTTTAGCCGCAGATTGTTTATATTCCTTGTAAAAAGATTATAATGGAAATTCCTATAGAGTATCGAGTTAAACAAGCAGTCAAATGTTGATATGTTGCTTTAGTTAGAATCCTTAACTGTCGTAACATGTGACATATATTTTGTATATCAATGTTACTGCTTTAACCCCACTGAATTATGCATTAGTAAAACCTCAATAAACGTTCAATAATTACGTTAAAGTTGTCCTTATAACAATGAAAATATTATGGAGAGTCCACAACAAGGTTCAATTTACAACAAAATTTGATCTTTCAAGAGATGAGTAAAAAAAAACCCCCCGCTTTAGTGGCCGAATGGTCTAAGGTGTCAATCTTTGCCTAGCCTGCTGAAGACGGGGAGATAAGGTCTACTGATGGGGGTTTTTCCTAAATGGTTTCCCACTTTCCTTCCACGTAAATGCGGGTAGATTATTTCTAAAATGCTTTCTTCCTCAGCCTTTCCCTATTAGAATAATTATCATATATGCGTATAACTTAAAAATATGTAATAAATCGTGGTAACAAGACAAATAACTAAATTACCGATATTATTTTCTGTTGTTTATTTAGCTATAGATCAAATGACTTGGTATATTAATATATTTTAGCACTATAACTGTGATAGCTCTTGTAAATGTATGGTACTACCCTTCCCACTATAAACTAAACATACTAGAATATATAAAAATAAATTTAAGGCTTACACATTAATTCTAACCAAATGTATCTTGTTTATATTTGTAACAATAGTGGCCAATTATGAGGGACACCGTTAGAAAATATGATAAAATCCTATTCCTTTGTTAAAAATGAAAAGTAGTTACAGTATTTGTCTTACATTTTGTATTAAATACTATTCTATGTTTTGAATATAAGAAATATTGGAGAGGGTTAAGATAGCCCCATCGCCCCCCCCCCAAAAAAAACTATGCTAAGCACGCCCAGACCCCCTTGTTCCGGAGCCCCTACCGATGGGGTTATAGAGTCAAATTCAGTGGTATTCAACCTTTTTTGGT
The DNA here is from genome assembly GCA_902155825.1 of Timema genevievae. Taxonomy (NCBI): domain Eukaryota; kingdom Metazoa; phylum Arthropoda; class Insecta; order Phasmatodea; family Timematidae; genus Timema; species Timema genevievae. The sequence continues at coordinate 160,895 of CABFWO010001246.1, forward strand.
CGCGTATATCTCGTTATAATTTCCCTTCAACTTTGTACCCCCAAAGCTTTTGGTGATTACACTATGTGCATATTATAATAGTTTAGATCTAAATAAATTAAAATAAATTACATCTAAAATAATGTATTGAATAATAAGTTATAAATAATATACCTATATATATATTTAAGTTTACGTACCTTCCAAGATGTATTCGCGTACCCCTGATTAAATACCACTGGCTAATTGCTGTGATTTAGGTTCTCAGATGGTAAGATAGAAGAACCTACATGAAAGACCAAAACGCTACTTAATCTTAATTCTAAAAGGTCGTTCCTGTTGCGATCCGAAAATATCTCTTCGGCTGACTAAAAATATAAATTTAGAAAATCAACACGTGAAATAGTTCAATAACATTTTATTAAGAGCAGGATTAGAGTTTTTATTGAAAATGTACCCGTATTTGCATGAGAGAAAAGTGAGGAACCATTTCGACAAAAGTGGGGTGGGGAAACACGTTAGTACACCGTCACCCAGCAGAGGTGTTGGAGGTGCGGGTAACTGCAGTAAAAAAAATGCCCCCTTGAGAGAAGCTGATAAATATTTTCTACTTTTATTTTCTTTGGATCTTATACATAAAATAAATGATTTATTCCTGCTGGTACCTGTTCCTTCCGGCGGGAACTTCCCCCCTCGTTGGGCTGACTGTGTGACCTATCCCCTAAAAATCCCTGTCATTACTCATCTGAGTTTCCATGGTTACAACTTAACTCTCTCATTGTCATTGAAGCCCATTATTGATTCTTTTTACTTATTCATATAGAGAATTAATTAAAATGTGAACATTTTCAAACTTGAGGCTATGATGTAGCTTGAAGTTTTAAGCACCCAAACTCAAAAAAGTGGGTCTCAGATTTCGGTTTGTCCCTTTGTGTGCCTGTCTGCACCTGGGACTACAGCCAAAATTAATCATGGATTTTCTTCACAATTGATATTTAGATGCTATATTTGAACACAGTATATCGAAAAATGACACTTTGATGAGGGAATCGAACACATTACCTTTGGCTTAGCGTGCCAACGCTCTACCACACGATGCAAGGTAAGAATTGCATAATACTTTCTATCTATTACAGCCATTCATTTACAGCACATTCTTAGGGCCATATACAAGAACTTCACTAAGTGGACACTAGCCTGGGTTTATTTGCGTCATCATAGGTTTAAATATGGAGCGATAGTGTGCTCGGGACCATACTATCGGTCCACTAAGCATTCACTAACTTTCTTGTATACCACCCTTATACATCGGATGTCAACCGCTTTGATGTGAAAAGGTCAGTGATAGCGTCTAAGAAGCGTTCAAGGGAGAATGATACTCATATTCTCGCAAAGTAAGGAAAATAATTATTCTCGCATATCATTGACAAAGGACTTGACTTTGTTACAAGTGTACCGTCGAATTCTAATTTGAAGACTACTTTGTACCGCGAGAGAACCAAAGCAACTGGTAGTAATAAAATATTTGGCGATCACTCCAATTTCAGCATTACTGAAGCAGATGTTTTAACGCCTGATGGTTCTAGCTTTTTAATTGCGGACGATGTAATTGATGGAAAGAATTTTGATTTTCGCTGCGTTTAAATGCAAAGAATTCTGTGAATTTTTGACTTATTTCAAGGATGGAACGTTCAAAGCGGGTTCCTCTCAGTTTTATCAATTCTACACAATTCATGTATATACTGTATAGGAAGTACTGGTTAATCGATGAATATATTTCAGAAATCTTCGCACTGCTACTGAACAAAGCAACTGAAACATAGGTGATGATGTATTTATTAATAAAGGAAAAAATTCCGCAATTCAGTACCAAAAAATTTAAAGTTGATTGTAAAGATGCAGTAGTCAAATGTATCAAAAACACACATACCCTGACTGTAAATATTGATGTGCTTCTTCCATTTTAATCATTGTCTTTGGCGTGTTATTCAAAAGCTACATTTGACAGACAAGTACGCTAGGGATAATACTTTTCTCGTTCATGTGTGGAAGTGCTCAGCCCTGGTCACTTTACCTCCTTGTATAGATGATGGATGGTTGGCGGTACATTCTGAATGCCCTAGTGACGTGGACTTCACTTCTTTTAACGATTATTTTTTGGAGAACTGTATGAATAATAGTGATAGGCATTTGAATTTCTACAGAGAAAGACACCAATTAATTAATTAGCAAAATAGTATTTTAAACTATGAAAAAACCCCAAATTGAAACTCAATTTAGAAGACATAATTACAATTTTAAAACAGGAAGCACTTTATGTTGAAACAACGAATATTCGACTTCAATATTACGTGGAACCCAACGATTTACGAAATATGAATTCCCGGACAGTTAAAATTTTAGAAATAATGTCACAATAGGAAAAAAAAAATTCTATAGATCAATGTATTACTTCTCTGGAAATTCATAGCAAAATCCTAACTATTATAAATGCGAATGTGAGTTTGTTTGTTTGTTTGTTTGTTTGTTACGCTTTCACGCCTAAACTACTCGACCGATCATCATGAAATTTCGCATACACGTTGTCATGGGTACATAAAAGGACATAGGGTACTTTTCATCTAGAAAAAAAATATGCGAATGTGAGTTTGTTTGTTATTGTTTGTTACGCTTTCACGCCTAAACTACTCTACCGATCATCATGAAATTTCGCATACACGTTGTCATGGGTACAGAAAAGGACATAGGGTACCTTTCATCCAGAAAAAAAGTACTGTTCCTGACGGATAGAAAAAAATAACTGTTAGACGGTCGTCCGGCTTAACAACTCGGCCTACTGATATGAATAAATTAATTGCAACATGATGCCTGGAGTACAGAAAAAGGGACCTGCGGTATCCCAGAAGAAAATCTGATATCCCGAATAAAAATCTGTTCCCGAGTTATTTTAGGCACATCTATCTTAAAATGATTAAAAATGATTATATTCAGCTAATTAAGCTCTGTCTGTTCACCCCGTTATGGTAAATGACAAAATTGTCGTAAGAAGTTTGGTATTATTGGTATTGGTATATCAAATAAAAACATTATTTTTACTTTAAAATGCGGTATCGATTTGTGCTATTGAATGTACTAACTAACGCGGTATCGTTTTGTTTATCTATGGCTATGAAGCTTGGAGAAAGAGAAGAAAGGGAGTTGGGGGACCGTATTGATGGGAAATAGCAATACATGTTTGCGATTCATTTGTTTACAAACATTGATTTGTTACCGTTTATTTATCTGTGTTTATTCCTATTGGGAAAACGTTTTTGCTGAACTTATTATTGGCGTTCATAAAAAAAGACCAGAAAATTGCTGTTGCCGTCGCTTCCTCCGGTATAGCAGCTACACTACTGAACGGTGGCCGTACTGCACATTCCGTTCTAAAATTGCCATTAAATCTTGCACTTGCACAGGAAGAGTCACCCATCTGCAATTTCAGCAAAAATAGCTCTCGAGGTATGATGCTACGACAATGTAAACTTTTAGTGTGGGACGAAAGTACGATGTCCCACAAAAAAGCTATAGAGGCGTTAAACCAAACTCTTCAGGACTTGCGAGACAGTACAGATATTATAGGAGGAATGGTAGTTTTACTGGCTGGTGACTTCCGACAAACTCTACCGGTGATCCAGAGGGGCACACATGCAGATGAAATCAAAGCCTGTCTCAAGTCATCAAGATTGTGGGCAAAAGTGAAAAAACTCAGCCTAACAACGAATATGAGAGTCCACCTTTATAATGACGTAGATTCAGGACATTACGCAGAGACACTATTGAAAATTGGCGATGGACGTTTGGACACGGATGCTGAAGGCTGTATTTTACTTACAGGGGAATTCTGTAATTTGGTGGAAAATGATGTGGAGCTCATTGCTAAAGTTTACCCAGACTTACAACTAAATTTAAATTGTGATCATTGGTTGTGTGCAAGAGCAATTCTTGCACCAAAATATAAAATCGTTAACAAAATCAACACTGACATTTTGAAAGAGGTGCAGGGAGAAATAAAGGAGTATTTGTCAATAGATACAATCATGGACACAGAACAGAGCACTTCATATCCCGCTGAGTTTTTAAATTCTCTGGAGCTATCGGGTGTACCCTTGCATAAACTACAATTGAAATTAGGTGTACCAGTTATGCTTATGCGAAATTTAGATGCACCCCGTTTATGTAATGGGACGAGGCTTCAATTACACAATTAGGGCAAAATATAATCTGTGCCACCATTTTAACAGGTGTGGGAAAAGGGGAAAGTGTAATCATACCTCGAATCCCAATAATCCCCACTGACCTACCATTTCAATTCAAAAGACTCCAGTTTCCAATCAAACTTAGTTTTGCTATTACTATTAACAAAGCGCAAGGGCAAACATTGCAGGTAGCAGGGGTGCATTTGGAAATGCCATGTTTTTCCCATGGCCAGCTATATGTAGCCTGTTCGCGTGTGTCCAATGCCCAGAATTTGTATGTATTTGTGCCAAATGGAAGGACATACAACATAGTATATAGGAGCGTCCTAAAATAATGATCTATTCTGTGCCCATGATTGCAACGGTCAAGAACAAGCGGAGTAAATAAGGGATTTTAATTAACTGTAAGTAAAATTTAAGATGGAGTAGGATCTTCCAATTCGTGGCAAGGCATAACCTGTGACTCTACTGACACACACTCCGCTACTTCTTTTCTACTCCTACACTTAATCCTGATTTATATTGTGTAGTTTGTTTTTTTCTTTATTGATATCTATTGATAAAATCTACATTAACGCGAGCGAAGCCGCGGGCAAAAGCTAGTTAAATTATAAAGTTGACAATGTCATAGTAAACATGTTATTTTTCATATGTTTTATATTTATTATCTTACTTTCTACCTTAACCATTAAGCTAGGCACCAAAGTGATCTCAATCAAATTCGACGTGAGAGCAGGCACCAAAATGAGACAAATTTTTGTAGGTGCTGAAGTGGGACGCGCCTAACTGGAACAATACCGAGTTGAGCAATTCATTAGATTTAATAATATTCAACAATTTTGTATTAATAATCAAAACCGCAAATAATAGATGGTATATTAGACTATTTCAAAATTCATCTAGTCCTTAAATGTTAAACTGGTAGGAGAAGTTTCGCCATCCTTGTCCTAGAGGGATGTCTGTGTCACTCAAGAGGAGTATGAGGTGGGTTTGAGATTGGTTTGAGGTTGCCACCACACAAATATTATCTCCGGCATGATGACCGTTGTAAAACGGACGTAATTAACAATCAGAACTGTTATCATCCTGCGCGTTGTATGCGGGGAGGGCGTGATGGGGAATAGAGATATATTAGACCTTGTCTTCTCATTCCTGCGGTTACGGTAGCCAACCGTCACATTCGATGTGGATGAGACAGTTATGATATTTGCTTTCCATCTGTTGGAGACAGAATCGTTCTAAAAGGTTAGGGGGACTGTGGGAGTGGGTAATTAATTATTTAAAACTGATTGAATCTAATAAAAATGCTCTCAGCTATAGTGGGACATGTTATTTTGGGACAAAGGAAAGAGCTGAGAGCATTATAAAACAGTAATTGACTTTTTTTTAACATCATATGTATTAATGACCTAATAATGGGTAGTAAGTATTGGGAATGTATCTAAGAAGAAACGTACCCACTTAAGCGGGGAGTCCAACACCAGAGATTAGTCGGTATCGTGTCTGTCTAGTGAGTTAAGGGTCCCGGGATCGACTCCTGGCATGACCGAAAAATGTATTATTGGTGAAATGTGGGCTTATCCTTTCATAGTGATGAATTAACGACTGGGGGCTGGATGTTGTGTCTGTTCTAGATTTAAGTTAGTTTATAAGTCGTGTTCTGATATAATCAATCGCTTCATAAAGTGCACGTTAAATACCTCAAATAAGAAAAATAAAAGCGAGGAGAGGGGATGATATAGTCACAGCTCATATCTTAACCTCCCAGACATCGGCAATCCAAACTTCTATTGTTAATATGACGCCTTAGACAACGTGACCAATGAGGTGAATGTGTTTAGTTGTTAAAAATTCCGTCAGTTTTTTTTCAACGTGACTCACTACTCTTTTGGTCTTCACGGATGTATTTTAATTACGTTGATGGGGTTAGATGAACAATGTGGAGTTGAGATAAATATACCCAAATTTGCGTGGAGGGTCTTGAAAAACCATTTATGAAAGAACACCCTCAGTGCGCTCTGCCTGGATTCAAACCCTGACCTACCCCATCATTGTCAAGCTAGATTAAGTGAACTAGAAGAAGCGGATATTATTCTGGTTTAAATGGTAAAATGTGCATACTTGTATTTCAATATTTATTAATATCTCGAGCCACTCAACAAAGATAAATAGGTAATTTGAAAATAATATTTCTGAACAAAAAAAATATCATGAAATAGTTTAACTCCGATCCCGATCCCTTCGTCCCCGACAAACCAGATTAGACTAGACTGACGCCTTAGTCCACCTGCCCACCAGTGCCAGTTCTAATGTTCTTAATGAGGTCACCTGGTGGTCTAGGGATAAGGTGTCGGACTTCTGTGCTGAGGGCCCGGGGTTCAATCCTCGGTCCCGGCACAGATTTATCTGATTACCAAACCCTTCCTTCACCTCTGACAAGACGTGTATTATTCACAAACTTGTGAATGTGAGGAATACCAGACCTCCACCGTGGTTCGGATCCCACGTTAAACTGTAGGTCCTCCATTTCATCACACAATTACCCTACCATTACACATTAGCGTAAGTGTGTATAACCCGAACAGATAGTAAGACGCGGTGCTAATAATAATAATAATAATAATAATAATAATAATAATAATAATAATAATAATAAATAATAATAATAATGTTCTTAATATATATTTTATATCGAAAGAAAAACATCCATCATATTAATATACGTAGAATCAAATCATTAAGGTTTTCTAAGCAGCATTATTTAATCATAATATAATTCATATGTCGCATAAAACAGAATATATTGATTTATTTTATAAATAAACTCGGTGCATGACTGTTGGGCCACGGGACACCTTGTCCCAAATATCCATAGCTTAGTCGGGCCATGATCACTGACCAGGAGGATTATCGTCATAGCTAAGTTGGGCCACGATTACTGACCAGGAGGAATATAACAGTTAATAGACCTGCGGGTAGATATAAATTCGGTCCCACCAATCTTTTTGCCATATATTAGGTTAGGCTTGTGTAGGTTAGATTAGGTTAGGCTAAGTTATACTAGCCTTAAAATATGAGTGAAGAATAACCCTGGGCACGGGACGATTCCTGGATAGCTCAGTGGTTAGAGCATTGGGGGACTAAGCCAAAGGTCCCGGGTTCGATTCCCGTGTCTAGGTGTCATTATTCAATTTTCATAATATGATATCTAGATGGAGTAATAATCATTAAAAGCATAAATAATACCTATGGCTATTTGATTTTTAAGTTAGACTAGCTTAGAATTTTGTTGTGTCTTACCGCCCATCACTTGCTGTTCTTTACTCAGATTGAGAAAACGTTTACAACCATCCTAAATGGAGCGCCACAACAGCCGGGGCTGAGATATTACACCAGTACGCAATGTTTACAATTCTCAAGAAGGAACTTGTGGCCTAACTGTAATGTAGAATTAACGATACCCTTTTAAACGCAGGTCATAACAGGTATACGTGGCTCAACTGTAGTACTCCCAATAAACTAGGTAGACTGATTATAAATATAATAATCAAATTAATAAAATCTAATTTTCAATTGATAGACACTTAAAAGGCTAGGTTTTATTCAATTGGGATATATTGTAGTGAATGACAAAAAAAAAAGATGATAATGTTAGGATTTGATTTTTTTTAAAAAGCACGGTCTTCACCGTGTTCCTTAAGCTTAGACCATGGTCAAACTTGTAAACAGCGACCTATTTTCTGTTAGCCCGCCAAAATCAACTGGTTTTTAGAATAAATAAGAGAAAACGGTCCAAATCCAATCCGCATTATTGAAGACGGAATATATGAACAAGTGTTTTTATGCCATATTAAATGGGCAGCCTCATGGTTCTGTCCAGAAGTTGAGGCTTGTAGCTCTAATCTAGAGTGTGTCTGTTCCAGCTGACACAATGCACTCAGCAGACCTGTTTGGGCAGCCTCATGGTTCTGCCCGGTAGTTGAGGCTTGTAGTTCTAATCTGGAGTGTGTCTGTTTCAGCTGACACAATGCACCCAGCAGACCTGTTTGGGCAGCCTCATGGTTCTGTCCGGCAGTTGAGGCTTGTAGCTCTAATCTAGAGTGTGTCTGTTCCAGCTGACACAATGCACTCAGCAGACCTGTTTGGGCAGCCTCATGGCTCTGCCCAGTAGTTGAGGCTTGTAGTTCTAATCTGAAGTGTATCTGTTCCAGCCGATACAATGCACCCAGCAGACCTGTTTGGGCAGCCTCGTGGCCCTGCCCGGGAGGCCAGGATCTGGGCCCCGCTCCCAAGACGAAGTCCTTGTACATGCCAAGGATTTCCTAGAGCAATACTTCACCTCCATCAGACGGTGAGTACTGCCAAAGAAAAAAAAATAATCTAAATAGGATTATGTTAGGAGTGAACTTCTAGAAAATATAAACACATATTTTTGCGGTATATATCGTTCATATTTTACTTTATAAACCTCTGTGGTCCAGTAGGCGGAGTTCTTGGCTACAGCTCCAGAAGTCCCGGGTTTGATCCCTGGTGCTTCTAGATTTATTGTGAAGCAGTGGGTTTAGAACGGGCTTGAATCAGCTTCGTGAGGATAGATGTGTAGCTCCTTAAATGAAAAAGTAGGGGCCCTGATCTAAAAAACTGAGATTAACTGTTACAGGGTTAGCTGTGCTGACGACATAACACCCTTTATCCGCAGATGTTGATACTACCTTCATCATAAACGTCAGCCACTCGGTCAATATGGCTTGATTGGGGGCTGACGTCATAGAGTTGTTATTATATTATAGGTATTGTAATTATTTATCAAAAGAGATATGTCCTTACTTATACATATGTGTATTTTGTTCTAGTGACTTTGATAATTGCTGTCAGCAAAGTTACTTCCTATCAAAATCAGTCTGTGGATGTTCCTCTTATAACTAGAAATAAAAAAATTGTGAAGAATTATAGTTTAGGTGTTGTGTATGGTGTAAATAACTCGATGAATTGATATTATGTTCTTTTGGCGTCATTTGGTTACTAACTAGACCTTCAATCGCTTTAGATAGATATTCATCCACTCTACTTATACTACTCTTTTAATAGATTTACATAAATTATTTGAACTATCACTATAAATTAAAAACAGTAAGTCCTTTTTTTTTAACTGGCAAAGATGACATTTTCAACTTGTCTGATAATTTTTTTTGTTTAAATCATGGGACACAATTTGGTTCCTCACCCTTTCTCCTGGTTAATTCTGAATAAGAAGTAAACCAGGTAGCAGCTAAAAGCAAGGTATGAAGGACAATATCTGACAGTTAAGAAAGTTACTAAAACTATTCTAATACATTTATTGGGGGTGTGCAAAGGTCACTTTTTAAATGAGCAAGTCGGAGCGAAATTTGAAACATGCGAACCAAAATAGAAGCCGAAGTCGATGAAAAGGATTTGCTTGTTGTCACATAACATAACTTTTAATTTTTAAATTATCCATTAAGTGTTTCTAGTTATAGAGAAAGGGTTGACCTCGGTGATCTTGGGGTAAGGTGTTCGCCCCAGGACCCGATGATGGTAGGCTCAAACTCAGCTGGGTATAATGGATTTTTCTTGAGCGATAAAAATCCGTAGCACAACTTCCTTAGGAGGGGATGTAAAGCCTTTGGTCCCATGTAAATTGTGGCAGGTAAAAGAACCTTGAAAGGTTTGTGAAAATAAATTTCCTGGCAAAATTGCTAGGCCCTTTCTCTCTCTCTTTCTCATAGAAGTTATCGTGTGCTGATATAATCAGTAGGTTAAGAAAGTGCACGTTAAATACCTCAACTAAAGATAGAGAAAGGCTTGGAGGGAGAAAAAAAAGCACATTATAATATCTCGCTATTCATGCTCCAAAGAATATTTAGCTTTCCATCTTAAAACAAATAAAATGAATCTCGTAGTTTTTTTTAACAAAATAAATTAACTCTGACGTTGAATTTGGTGATTAATTCACACAGCCTTCAACGTTTTATTTTGTTCATTTCCTTGGAAAAAATTTGTTGTTGAAATTATAGTTGAATATTCCAAATTTTGTGTAGAGTTAATTCATTTTTAAGCTTCAGAAACTCGGAAAAATCTTCTTTTTTTTTTACATATTTATCGTTTGCTTTGTTCTTTATATAACAAGATGTTTCAGTTGTATAAAATGTGCTAGAATATCCCAGATTCCTATTGAGTTAATAGGTGACCTGGCGGTCTAGGTGATAAGGTGTCGAACTTCTGTACTGGGGATCTGGGGTTCAATCTTTGGACCCGGCACATATTTTTCTGATTGCCAAACCCTTCCTTCACCTCTGACAAGACGTGTATTAATCACAACTTGTGAATGTGTGGAATACCAAGCCTCCACCGTGGTTCGGATCCCACGTTAAACTGTAGGTCCTCCATTTCATCTCGCAATCACCCTACCATTACACATTAGCGTAAGTGCGTATAACCCGAACGGGTAATAAGAAGCGGTACTAATAATAATGATATTAATAATATTGAGTTAATACAATTTTAAATTTGGAAAATTTGGAAAATTCAAGGAATTTTCTATTTTTATCGTTACCCGCTTCGGTGGCGGAGTTGGCTAACGCGCAAGTCGTGTTGAGCCAGACCACCAAGGACGGGGAGATCGAGGTTCGAATCTCGGTCGGGTGAACTGAGAGGGCTTTTTCCTAAATGGTTTTCCAGTCTCCCTCCACGCAAATGCGGGTTCACTTCCTCAAATTCAACCTTCCAAAAATCCTAATTCATTAGTGTAATTAGTACTTAAGCGTATAACCCGAACGGGTAGTAAGACGCGGTGATAAATAATAATAATAATATTTTTATCGTTATTTTTGTTCATTTCCTTAGCAATATTATGTAGTTATTGAAAACATATAATAAATATTCCAGCTTCTTGGAGAGTTCATTCAATTGTCAACTTATAGGCAACTTTTAGAGGACAGAAAAATCAGGGGAAGTTTCCAGCCCCACTTTGGCTGTTGGGACTCGAAAAACCTATCGTATCAATTAATATCACCCATGAGAGTACTGCAAGTCTATCTTTGCTCTCTCTCTCTCTATCGTTTAGCTGTTGTCAAATCTCCTCGCTGTCAGCTTTGTCGGAAAGTGGTGTGCTGAGGTAAAGGGGCCCATTCACGAGGCGATATTGAAGCAACCGTGTTGACAATCTCGTTGCTTTCAACCAAATATCCAAATATCTGCTAGTCAGTGGGCAAACGCAATCAGATTGCAGGTGATATTTGGGTCACCTAAGCGATAATTTGACTGACTGTCTGTCCCGTGAATCCAATCACATTAGCCGGAAATTTGAAGCATATTGCACAATGGTTGCACAGTGACTGGACTTTGGCTGCTAGCTAATCTTGATATGGAAGGAAGGAAACGCGAGTGAAGATCCATATTTATGCAGTTTTTATGACAAAACCCATTATTTGACCAAAATAAATACAACTTTGCTTCAATAGGAATCAGAAACTTTTTAAATGGGGATACATATTCCTGGTCGATTACACAATGCTCATGACAGATATTCAAGGACTATTGATAACACCACGTGTAGAAAATTAAACTAAACCTATATAATATGAGAGCAATATTTAATTATAATGGCCAAAAAGTGTTTTTTTGACATAAAAACTGCAAAATTATTCCCTCCCATCCCACTTTGCGTTTCAATTGTGAATAGGATTAGAAACCTTGATGAACCAGCGTTGCAAAATTGTCGTATATTCTAGGGAAGATTGACCACGCGAAAAAAAGCGAATTACCCAATAGTAACAAAGCAGTTCCCTTAGAGATGATATCCAGTTTAGTGTATGTTGGACTAATCCCTGTACCAATGGACAAAGATGGTATGAGAATGAAAGGGTGTGAGAAGCATGATGGGTCAAAATGTATGGAGAAGGACGGGGGAAGGGGGTGAAGGAGAAGGGAATGAATGTAGTGCAATGTAGTCCTCTCCCAGTGTTTACACAGCTGCTCTAATACTGTGCAAATATCCAACAATTTTTAAGGAGGGACGTTTGCCATAAATTATCTTATCGGTATTTTATAGGTTCCGGGTTGGAACCGAAAGCGTTAAGGCGTTTGGGCTTCAAACTTTGAACAACCCTTTCCTTAAAGGCTTGATTGGTTTGGATCCGGATCGAGTTTAATTTTAGTTTAAAGTGGTGTGATCCACTTCGGTGGCTGAATGGTCTAAGGCGTCACTCTCGTGTTAGGCTGGTCTGCTGAAGATGGGAAGGTTGGTGCTCAAATCCCTTTCGGGTCTACTGAGAGTGGCTTTCCATAAATGATTTCCCATCTCCTTCAACACATATGCGGGTATATTACCTGTAAAATGCTTTCTTTCCCATTTCTACCCTAATAGAGTAATTATAATATATGCGTATAATCTAAACAGGTAAAGAAACATGGTGATAAGTAAAATAATGTGTGAAAGCAATTGACGTAGTATTGACTTGAAGTTTACAGTTCTAAACGTGATAATGACCTCCCTTTCATGTAATGTCTGTAAAACCATAATTATATAGTTTGCGTGTATCTAAAATACATTTTATTGATATTAGAACGTAATTAAATAGCGAGGATATTGAAGTTTGAATCCCGGCTAGGTGTATTCGAGGGGAAAAAGGTGAAGGGGTGTTTCTCATCCTCTTTCCACGCTAATGAGGGCACCTTTCCTCTAAATTTTTTCTTAAATTCCCTATTTTAGTATGATTTATTAGCATCACTGAATACTTTCAAGGCGGGATAAAAGGGAGAACGAGTCAGTACTTTTGAAATCCTTATATACTAGAATAAAAGCATTTTTTGCCAAAATAAATACAATTTTGCTTCCTTAAATACGTTTTGTTTAATTTTCTTCTAATTGTTTTCTTAACCTTCCTTTTATATTGGTCATGGGTATAACGTCGTTGAAGAAAAACTTTTTAAATGGAGAGAAAAAGTCTTGGTCAAATTATTCAATGGCCGTGACAAATATTTAAGAACTGTTAAGATAGTTAAATGCAGAAAATTGTTTCTATTGAAAATTATTTTATTTATTTTATCTATGAGATAGTTTTTTGCCACACCTTAAACTGTCACTTTAGTCTGAAGAAGTAGGATGAAGAGTGCGTACCTCAAGAAAATGTACCGCCACCAGCATGACCACAATATATTATGGGAAACCCGCATCGATGGGCACGCGGACTAAATTTAGGGCCCATCTGGTCTTGTTTCCCGTTGACGTAGGGGTCGAGTTTCGAATCACGTTCGGGTATACTGAGCGTGGTTTTTGCCTGAAGGGTTTCCTACTCACCTTCCTCGCATTCGCGGGTATATTTCCTCTACATTCTAGCTTACACATTATTACTCCAACAACCTAATTAAATGTGGATAGTCTGGACGGGTAGTAAGATGCAATGGAAAACTATTAACACGCCCCAGTAAGAGAATACTATCTAAACAAATATTGATTTTTATCATCTCAATAAAATGACGTAAATTCTATGAGCGTGGCTCGATTTTAATATTATTACTTATACTAAGCCTGAAATAAATACATACTCGATTTCGTTTCTAATAAACTTGGTGCTAGGCGGTGAGGTCCCCTCTTAAAAGAGGGTGGAAACATCCAGAAATGAAGAGATAAACAACCACACTTGTACAGCCACCAATCAATAGTGGCTTGCTTTTCCGGTTTATTAGAAAGGGTCTCGCTTCAGTGACTGAACGGTCTAAGGCATCATTCTCGTACTAAACTGACCTGCTGATGACGGAGAGATCGGAGATCGAATCCCAATCAGGTCTGCTGACGATTTTTTTCCCTAAATGGTTTCTCACTCTCCTGTCAGGCAAATGCGTGTTTATTACATCTAAAATGCTTTCTTCCTCATCCCAAGTAATTATCATGTACGCGTGTGACCTGAATATGCAGTAAGACGCAGTGATAAAAAATAAAATTAATACATAAATAAAAAATGTGCCATGGTCGGTACTGTATCTGTGGTCGAGGGGCTAGAAGAGTCATCTATAGGCTCGGTATATCCTGTTTCTATCCCTGGGTGGAGGCTGAAAGAGGGGGGGGCTTGCATTTGTTTTCCGGGTAGGTTGAGAAACTATCAAAGGGAAACTAAGTTTTTGCTTTGTTCCTGTACCTATATAAAATTAATTTTGTTTGACGCTTTTATCTTTGATTTATAATATAGAAAATTTATTGTATTCTTAACATTTTCGACCTCGATTTAGTAATAGATTTTGACGTTTTCTGTTTCCTCGAACTATAAAAAATTGGGTTTTACCACTCTGACTGTCCCTGTGTCAGAATCTACCTGGGTCTACAGCCTAACTGGTTTGTTGGATTTAGTTTACACTCCAGATTTAATTTTAAATGGTCATCCCTCGAGAATAAATTCTAATTTTTAGTATAACTTTAAAATTAATAATAGTCTGAATAACCGATTTTTGAAAATTCGATATTTTTAATAGACCTCATGATTTTGTTCAGAATAATTAGGTTATTTGGGGAAGATTTTTACATGATAAATAATATTTTATGCTTTTTTTTTTGGAGATAAATTAATTTACTGATAGTCAACTTTTATTATTTTTTTGTTCCAAACTATAATAGACTATATGAGAAAGTATGTACGATTGTTTGATACAATTTATATTTATTATAGATATCACCTACTCACCCTAGGGCCTACACTTTATGAACCAATTGACTATTTCAGAACATTACCCACAAGTAAAATTAACTCTAGAAATTACACATATAGTCTCCTAGTCGTCAATTCTATACAGTGAGAAGAGAATTTCCAAATTTATCAATGGTAAGTTTTTTTTGTCCGTGTCAGGATTGGGACCCGGGTTCCGTAACTCAGAAGATAAAATTACCACCAACGTTATTAAGGTATTGTAGGTATAACAGCTAACTATTTAATACGTAAATAATCTTGAAAAAAATATTACTAATTCATATACAATCTACTAGGTTATTTTAGGTGCAGGTTGGTTTGAATTTGGCTACTTGTTTCTCACGACGTTGTCTACTTGGAGTTTTTGAAGCTATTTTGCGAAGCGGGTCGCATCTTAACATGACGGACCTAAGCAATCTAAGCACTATCACACTTGAGCGCCAATGCACGAAATAGAAAGAGAAGGAATAAAATGAGAAGTTCACTCTGCGAGGTCTTCTTATAACACTTGCTCTCTTCCTCTGACGAGTTTACACACTCACTCTACTATTTTCTCCTTGAAAACATTATCATGCCTTTTAAAATCAACTTTTTCTTGTGTCATATTCTATATATATATATGCTTCCGTGGACTTTTTTTAATCTACATTTTGGCAGGACCTACAGTCCATTTTCATGATACGTCAAACAGCCAAAGGTGTAAAGGATTTATAAAAATCACAAAAAACTACTTCAATATTTAAAAAAAATTATAATTTTATGACACTGTAGGACTATTTTTCTAATTATTTAAGTATGTGTGGTATTTGTTTCAACGTTATATCTTTAAAACTCACCGAATAAAACGTAAATTCACTAACATAGGTGATTCGATCTGTCATGACGTCACAAGTAGGCAACGTCCTTAACCGACACAAAAGTAACTTTTGCCCTCTCTGAATCTATAACAAATATGTTCGTGACCCGCTTTGGTGACAGCATGGTCTAACACGCTACTCTCGCAGTAGACTAGACTGCCGATGACGGGGAGATTAAGGTTCAAATCTCGATTGGGTGTACTGGGTGTGGTTTTTCCTTACTGTTTTTTTACTCTCCATCCACGCAAATGCAGGTATACTTCCTATCAAAATAACCTCCCTAATACTTAAAACCATTAGCGTAATTATTATGTAAGCGTATAAACCGAATGGGTAGTAAGCCATGGTGCTTAAAAAATATATATATACATATGTACGTGTACTGTCCCAAAACAACCACACAACTTTTTATCGGACTCTCCTTTGATTTGTATACGTTGAGTTGAGCTTAGAAATGCGATTTACCTTTCTTATCTCGCCTTCTTGTGGTTTTGTCATCACGTTGTGCTTTCCCCCTAGTGCAGGCAGTGTCGCCAACAGTTGTCTGCTAACAGCTCGAGTCGAATGATAATGACCCGTGACGTATCGTTTGGAGGAAAATATACCAGCAGGGCCGTTTATAAACCATTCAATTTGATAGAATGCTAATGAACTTACTTAATTATCTGTGTAACGTATACTTATTGTAATCCATAGAAAAGTTGTGCATAACATGTATAACCAAAATGTGATAATATTAAGATGATTTCAGCTCGATAAACGTTTGAGTGCCGTGGAAAAGTTTCCCTTAGACTGAATATCATAATACTCACTCTATTAATACGTAACTATTTTGTATATTATTGTGAGCAGTAGACCGTGCTTAATTCATGTTCTTAACGTTAATACAGTCTTTAGGTTTCTCTTCAGATTTAAAGTAAAAATATTTCCTATAATTTCTTCTTGGCGATTAAGCTAGACAGACCATAAAATAATACTATAATATTTGATTGTATATTATATTAATTGAGAATAGCTGTGGTTCACGTGATATAAGACGTCAGTATCACAATATAATTATGTCAAAACTTAAAAAAATGCATCCTAAGTACTCGATTGATTCCTTATAATTATAAATTCAAATCACTACTAAACGAAAATTCTATTGATTGGTCGCCATCTCTAAACGGGTAACCAAATCGAAAAGCAATGCACATGCGTTGTTTGGCCTAGGTCATAGACAAGTAAGAAACCTCAACCTTACGGGGGGTTTGCTGCGCTCCTTTTGCCAGCTTAATTCCTTCAACACTGGGCTTCGCTAGTGTCACTTCTGGGTGATGATAGGACTAACTGCAGCGATCTTACTGTTGAGGAACTCAAGCTGCCAAAAGGAGCGCAAACATTTTAACCTGGAGGTTGAATGTCTGGAAATATTATTTGTCTGTGGCCTAGGTTCAAAGAATGTCCATGAAATATTTATCTAAATTTGGTCCACGAATTTAACAGGTATCGTGACAAAGATCCAGGTAGATAACAGAGGAAATACCAAAGGATCAAGTTAAAACAGAACCCCGCTTTGTTAGGTTAATTAACATTTTTAATTATAAAATGACCCGCAACACACACTAATATTTGACTGGTTTGTCAGAGATTGGGAAATTTAGGTTTGAATCTCAGCCGGGTTTATTGAGAGTGGTTTTTTTGAATGGTTTTCCAATATCCCTTCACTAAAATGTGGGTTCACTCCCTCTAAATTATATCCTCCTTATACCAAATATGTTAGCCTAACTAGTGCATGTACGTACATCCCAAACGGATAGTAAAACGCGGTGTTAAAAAAATTAATATATCAGCTTTCATTAATCTATCTAACACTCGGATGGGCTAGTCAACTATCACATCGAATAGTATAGCTTTAATTTAAATTTAAAGTAATAACAATTATTTTTAAACACTTAATCCTCATATTTTATTCATATTTCCTCTTAACGCAGAACAAACTAAAATAAATAATAATTTTAATAAATATAAATATTTTACAGCCTACTTTGTTGCACGTAAAACCTCACAGCTTTAGTTATAAAAATCGAATTAAAACTGTCCACCTATAAAACAAGTTTTTTAAAAAAGAAATCTTTTGAAATATACATTTTATCTTCATGTGTTACGAATGTCAGTTTAAAAAAAATTGTTTGTTAATCTTTTTACGACTAAAGATAACTCGTAGAATAATTATCTCTCTTTTTTTTTTCGAAACTCCACGTTGTAAACTCTAGTTAACATGTCGTACGACACGTGTTGCTGTTAAATCACCAAAGTATTCCAGTAAAAATTGAGTGTTAAGACTATTTTTGTATCTTCTGCTTGGTCCAAATCATCCAGAGAAATGTTGTAACTTGTGTGTAGTTCGTGATTAATGACCGTTAGTAAAGTGTATTGTGGATAACCAACGAATGAAATACCACATGCTCATTTGAAATATTGCAAGCGTATAACCCGAATGGGCAATAAGACGAGGTGCTAAAAAAATAAAGTTGCATACCTTTACTGACTGCACCTGCAAACAACTTTTACTGTCAGAAGTGTTTTCTTATGTATTTTTAAACTGTACGTCAAACAAACTAACTATTAACGATTCACTTTCAGTGATTTGGATGAATAAATCTCATAAGCAGTGACGTAGCCAGGATTTCTTATCAGGTTAGAAGGGGGATTCTAGAGGAAAGTTCTTCTTTCCCGCATCTATTGACCTGATCGTACCCCTTTACCCCTTCTCCTGTGCAATTAGTGTAAGTACACATTGAAATTGTGTTCACAGCTCACTTAACTCAAACAAGCATGTCATGGTATTGACAGACCATAGGTTATAACATATTTTCAAGCCTAGATACCATAAAAAAATTAAAATATTACTTATTTAGACTAGAGCACGCAAAAAATAAGTAAAAGCTAGAAATTAAATAATAAAAGGCTTAAGTAACTGTTAAAGTTTAAGCTGGCACCCGTGCGCCGAGTCTTCACGGGGACCCCCCCTCCCCGGCCATATCACTGCTTATAAGGAATACGTCAGCATTAGGGTGAAGAGATCATTAGAAAGCCACATTAAAAACTATATGTGTTAATTCATACCAGGCCCTAATACGAATCCCGTTCCTTCACGTCAATAGTTTAGATTGATCAGTCTAGGTTTTTCCCAGTATTGACAGAATATTACTATTTATCTTATATCTGCCAAAGTTGGCTTTCGTTAAAAGTGACTTACTAAAATTGTCCCTTGTTTTTCGTATGACCATACTAAATTAGACTGTTTAACTGCCAAATTAAAGGCGCTTTACATAACGATTTTACCAAGTCAAAATTGTTTCACGCCTACCATGAATCGGTTATGTTACTGTTTAGACGTTCCTGTTGAACAGGTTACAGCAATTTAAAGAGAAAGTTGTTCAGAAACTTAAGCAAAGCGGCTATGGAGTAGTTCAATATTTTTATAACCCCCATCGGTGAGCACAAGGACTAAACACTCTTGCTTAGTATGGTTAGCCAGTAACGGGGAGTTCAGGGTTAAAATTCTGGTTGGTCGTATTGAAGGTGGGTTTTATTAAATAGATTTATATTCACCCTCCACGTAAATGTTGGTACATTTCCTCTTAATTATTACGCCCCTTATTCCCAACCCAGTAGTGTAATAAAATGCATATAACCCAGACGGGTTGTAGTACGCGGTGTACAAAATCACTTTATAATTAAAACTGCTATTTTAAGTGACTTATGAACCACATATAAATATTGGACTTCATGTTCCCAATTTAACCAATAGGTGAACAAAATAAATCATCGTCTTCCCTGCTATCCGGTAACAGAAAAATCTGGGTTTTAACCCCAGTTGGATGTAATAATTTTTATTTCCCTAAATAGTATTCTAATATTCCTCACACACTTCAGTGGCCGAATGGTCTAAGGAGTCACTCTCGTGTTAAACCAGCCGGCTGATGACAGAGATATCGGGAGTTGAGTTCCTGTCGAATTTACTGAGGATGGTTTTTACCCAAATGGTTTTCTACTCTCTTTCGATGCAAATGTAATTATTGTATTGCGTATGACATTAGCCGGTAGTAAACCATGGTGATAAAAAAAAACTATTCCTCCACACAAATGCGGGTACACTTATTCTAAATTCCACTTTTATTATACCTAACCATTTTGTGTGTTAAGAGTAAGAGATAACTTTCTGAAAACCACCTCGAAGTTGTCCTAATTTATCACCTTGTGATAACGTTCACCCTGCTTAAGCCCTTTGGCGATTAACGCTATCTCCTGCGAAACATCTTCAGTTGACACACATATATCTGTGATCCTCAAATCAGTGGGAGAGCTAGATGGGGCATGGGGCTAAGGGAAGTGGGGGGTGGAAAGTGAGGGAGATGTTACAAAAACACAGGCAGACATGGTTTCATTCTGACCGGCTTTGGAGGGAGAGAATCAAGTTCACGAGAGGGAATTTTCTTGTTGAGGAGCTAAGATTATTTTTTTAGCGTCGCGTCTTATAGTCGGTTAAGGTGGGATGGAAGGGGAGGCGAATAAGAGCCAGTGTTTTTTCAGTTTTAAGGCAATTTTTTTTGTCAAAATAAATAAAATATTGCTTCAGTATAAACATAGAATTTAATTTTCTTCACATTCGTCACCTCAAAATTTCTAGAATATCTGTCAAGGGTGTCTTGGAATTTAATGACAACTTTTTTCTTCACTTTAAAATTATGTTAGATAATGCCACCATGTTCATGGCAGATATTCAGGAGCTCTTGATATCAACATGTGAAGAAATGTAAACTCTATATTTCTACCGGAGCAATATTTTTTTTATTTTGGCAAAAAAAAAAAGTTATGCCGTAAAAACTGCAAAAACACTGGCATTTTCTCGCGTCCCCTTTCATCCCACCTTAAGGTTATAAGCATATGTACTAATTACGTTAGTGAGTTAGGGATGAGGAAGGTTGTATTTAGAGGAAGTGTACCGGCACTCGAGTGTACCGATATCCCTATCATCGACATTCTAGTCTTTTGCAAGAGTGACGTCTTAGAGATCATGCGGCCACCGATGCAGGTCCTCGGTTGTTATTATTATTTATTACTCTCTTTTATTTTACTAATAATGCACTAATCTGGCCACATTTGGTGGTAAGGAGGGTGGGTAGCCATTTCAAAATAAACCTTAGTACACCTAGCCGGGATTTGAACACTGATCTTTCCATCACCGTGAAACTAAATGGGACTATATTGACATCTTTGTGCGCAACATCACTTAACTTTTTAATTATCTTTTGGATGCTCGAATATTTAATAAAGTGTTATAAACATTAGTTAGTTTTTATTACGTTTTGAATATGAAGAAAATTATATATAATATGGTCTTTCATCCTCCCTTTTGGTGACTCCTGGTGAACTTCTTCTTGTCTCACCCTCCTCATTATGTTTTTGGTCGGGTGACATGTCTCTATTGACAGCATCAGATCGCAAGACTAAAAAATAAACTCTGTAAACCTTTTTATATTTATAATATAAAATTTGCATTATGGCATAATTACACACATTGGTGGACACGGGGACAAAGGCATCAGTTTCATCTAGTTTACCAGGGGTGAGAAGGTCGGTGTTTGAATCCCAGCCTGGTGAACTGAGGTTTTTTTTACTTAAATTGCCATCCATTCTTTATTTAATTAAATTCTGCCGTGTTTCTTCTCAATTATACCTTTATAATTCTTACTCCATGAATAAAATATATGCGAATAGCACGATAAGATAGTATTAATACGCTGTAAAAAAACTACAGCAATAAAACCTGTAATAATTTCTTATTTTTATGCGTGTGTGTGTAGTTGCTGATAGAGTAAAGTGATTGCCTCAGGACTCTTTGTCCGTGGGTTCAAACCCAGGTGAGGTTGAAGAATTTTTCTTGAGTGGTAAAAACCTGCAGCACAGCTTTCTTCAGAGGGGGAGTAAAACCCTCGGTCCCATGTCGATTGTGGCAGGTAAAATAACCTTGAAACTTATATGAAAATACCTTTCCCGGAAAATTGATGGAAGGCAACGGGGAACTACCACACTTCCTGAAATCACCTAGTACATGAGATTCATACCACATACCAGATGGTACAGGTAGCACTGAACAACTGAATGGCCAAGTGCATGCCCAGCTTCGGATGTGTGGTTATCGAACGAACTTTCAAGCTGTTGACTTAAGAAGCAGACGATATGTATGGCTGTAGTTAAAATATGTGTATGTTGAACTCTAATTTAGCACCAAGATCATATGTCGGTCACAAACACTTTTTTCCACCATGTTAAATTGAGCGTACCATCCGTTTGTTGTGAAAGGTAGCGAGCTTACCTTGCTTTGTTCCATTATGGTGCTCATACGATGGGGCCATAGTGTAACTATTATTCGTAGCTAGACTGCTACCATTCAGGTTAAACGGAGTATAAGTTTTGGTTTCATATCCATCACAATAAATTTGTCTATTTATGGTACCCATTTGACATTTTGACTATGGCACACGTACTTATTATGATTTATGACTTCATAAGCCAATTATTTAACAGCATGTCGTTCATACAATCGTCATACTAACATTGTCCGTTTGTTCCGAACCGTACAGTCATCAGAGCGTGAAGGGAAGGGCAGTAGTAATACGTGAGTATCTTTTACGTTGCACACTCGGGAGAGGTCGTCTGGTTAACGAACGCTGGCATTAATTATTTGTTCGGCGACACGCAACGGGCGCGCGGCGCCACTCGCTCCATTCCATTCGGCGCCGTCATTGTCATGACACTTGCCAATACACTCAACATGTTGCTCGTTCGTTTTAATGCTCTCGTGGACTTTTGCACGCTCGTAAAGTGTGTGGGTTTGTTTATATGTATATCCTGATTTTGAAAGTATGTTCTAGAACAGCGTTTCTCAAAAGGTGTTCCGCGGAACCCTGGGGTTCCGTGAAAGGGTCAAAGGGGTTCCGAGTTCAGATCTTCGCGTTCAATTGTCAGACATTAAGCCTAATTTTAGTGCTATTATAAGTAAATATGTGAAAAAATTTCATTCTTCACATTAAATAGTTACTTTTTTTTTGTACGATAAATGTTTTATAATAATTATAATAATTATTTTTTATTTATAATTATTCTTTCTTTTCATGTCAAACTTGAAAATATTCAAACTACACTACAAGGTACAATCACTTTTGTTATTATCAAAATGGGGTTCCGCCAAAAAAAGAATGATCAATTAGGGTTCCGTGGCCAAAAAAAATTGGGAACCTCTGTTCTAGAAGGTCTTTTCTCTTATCTGAATCCTACTATTTAGTAAGCTTCTGGTAGGAAAAAGTAGCTTTCAGAAGTCCCTTCTTTCCAAAATCAAACTATATGTGTGGGCAATGGTTGAGGGGAGAGGAATTATTGGGAGGGAGGGGTAGAGTGATAGATAAAGAGAAGGGTGGGGGAACCACATTAATTGATCCCCATTGGGGAGTTTGATTGAAATGATAATCTCAGAGAAACAAAGATAATTAAAAAAATAAGGTTGCAACCAATGGAGCATGTAAAATATGATGTCGACCAGGTCCATTAGCAACAAATGGGTAAACGAACTGAAACGATTATGCAAAGGGAATTTTTATTTTCTAAAATGTCTATATTTCACGGACACCGATTAAACAAAGCACTAAAGCACTTTAAAATATTTACTTAAAAAGGTATAGTAATAATAATTATTATAGTTTCGTAAAATGAATTAATCTAAAAGTCGTATCTTAAATACTTGGTTTTCCGATGGCAACAAATCTAGGAACAAAACCAAAATTAAAAATGGGAAGACTAAAAAACTTCCCTTAGCAGCCTAGAACAATTTTTAGAGCTAAATGTTTCAAATAAATTATTTATTTGTAACTAAGAATATTTATAAACAATTCTTTTTAGGATAAATGGCATATTTCTAAAATTAAATTTTCAAGCCTACTTTCATTTATACTTGGGAAAAATATTTTAAAATCTATATTTTAATTTTAAATAAAGGTAGGCTTATGAACGGTTTGTAGAAATTTATATTTAAACAAATTTGTATTCAATTAAAAGTATTTATACTATAATGCTTTGTAAATAAAAAAATATTGTTAATGAATTTGACCCGCCTCGGTGGCGTAGTTGGCTAACGCGCCAGTCGTGTTGAGCTCGATCGCCGAGGACGGGGAGATCGAGGTTCGAATCTCGGTCGGGTGAACTGGGGGTGGTTTTTCCTAAATGGTTTTTCCTAAATGGTTTTCCACTCTGCCTCCACGCAAATGCGGGTTCACTTCCTCTAAATTCAACCCTCCCAATTCCTAATCCATTAGAGTAATTAGTACTTAAGCGTATAACCCGAACGGGTAGTAAGACGCGGTGCTAAATATTATTATTATTATTAATGAACTTGAGCCTTATGATCAAAATTATTNAATCCATTAGAGTAATTAGTACTTAAGCGTATAACCCGAACGGGTAGTAAGACGCGGTGCTAAATATTATTATTATTATTAATGAACTTGAGCCTTATGATCAAAATTATTGGTTTTCTTTGATTTTCTTACAATTGAACATTTGGAGCATTTTTTAGAAAATACCAACTTATTTTTTTGCTTTTAATATTGATAACATCTTTCTATATATTAGTGCTATTCTATGGGTATTGATATTATATAAAGTGACAGCCGCAGATAGTTTGTCTTAACGTTTGAATACGTTAAAAGTAGATCTAGTAATTTTATAGCTGTTAGATGTGTCCATTTGTAAGAAAATTGGGATGTAATAAAAAGTTTTGTAAATAAAAAATATATCGCTAACTCACATGATAGCTTAGCCTTTAGTGACCGTTCAACCCGTTACCAACGGTGTGATATGACTTTTACTGAAACCAAAAGGTTCATTGCCACTAAAGGAACCTAGTACGGACAAATGGTCACTTAGATCTGCTGAGACCTTGCCTACACATTCCCAACTTGACGTAATTTAATTCCCGCCCTGTCAAGAAGTGAAGTGTTCAGTAAAGTAAACACCATGTGTAACGTTGACCCCTGCTCCCCCCTTCTTTTACCGGTAACCCTTAGAATGGCAGTGTTTGAATTACCCGTAGTGTGAGAAGATTTTATTTAGGCGTTATTTTGCATCCATGGTCTGTAAAAAGTTCTGACAAATATTTGGGAGAAAAAAAATTTTAAAAAAATCTTTCGAGTACTACTCGTCTGGGCTGGTAACGTATTTAAAAAATACGAAATAGGGATTAGAAAAGGTGAATTTAAAGGGGATGTTACCGAATTTTCGTGGAAGGAGAGTGATAAACAATGCAGTAAAAACTACTTTAGTACACTCATCTGGTATTCGAGGCCTGACCTCACCATGACCAGCAAGCGAGATCAGACGGGAATTACATCTAGATCCGGGTGCTCACGTTTACGTTTACACACGTTTTCTATTAAGTTGGAGTAGTAATTTATATATTCTAAAGAAGATGACTACATATTAAAATTGTAATAATTTTGTGGAAATTAGAGATTTAATTAGATATAGACCTATTATAAGAAAGTTTCACTATGAAATACATTTAAAGTGGATTGATCTAGGGCCATATTTAAGGGGGGGCTTATACGGGATCCCCCCCCCTCCCCCGAAAACATATGTTAAAAAATACCATTGATGAATGAGGTAGAAATAAAGTCTTAAGAAAGAATAACTGTTGGTGTACGCCTGTCCTATTGGAATGGATGAGTTTGGGTAAGAAAATGAGGCAGGAAAATCTGTCAATAGTGAGAAGGGGAACTTAGTGTGTGCGTGCAATTTTTATGAAGGTCACAAGGTGTATTTCCACGCACTTTCCTTGTTAATGTTGTTGCCAAGATTCTTGTTTAGGCCTTTCGACATAAGTGTTGATGTTTTTGTCTGTTGACTTGAAGCCAGTTTTATAGTTTACTATTGAGTACCTTTTAAAAATAATTTTGTTTAGTAGGTAATTTTGTTTTATTTCACCTACTAGGCTGTAAAACATTAATCGGAAAGTAAAATTGTTTAGTATTAGATCCTCACAATTTTAAATGGCAAACACGACCATGATTTATTAAGCCAAATTTTATTGAACTGAACCAAATATAAGCGACATACAGGCGTGTTAAGGGGTTTTGATTAACTTTACTATCACCCTTGAGTGAAGAGGAGGGAAGTTATTAACGCTTTGTTTGAGTGTTTGGTCAGGTTTACCTATAGTGTTGGCTATTTATAGTATTTACAATAGGTCTTATATAATTCATTTATTAGAATTATATATATATAGTACAATTAACCTGGATATACTTTATTGGTTTAAGCCAAGGTCATTTCAAATAGAAATGTATGAAATCAAATATGGTAATTCGTTTATTTATCATTAATGTTTTAGCTTAATTTTCTAGTGAAAACATAGAATAGATTGTTGCGGATATTTAATTTGAGCCTACTTATCACCAAAATTATGGACAACAGACCCAAAATATGTAGAACCAATACAAATTAATGTAAAACTTTTTCAGTTATTTAAAGTACATTTATAGAAAAACTGATTGATACTATGTTTTATTATATGTCTCAGCTATGTTGTAAAAAATAGAACATTTAATTTGCATATTGTAAAAAATATATGTACCTGTACCTAACAACTCACACATATATACTGGAAGAGAGCTTAAGGTTTTTTATCAGTTTAGGTGGTTCCCATTTTTTTTACAAAATATGATGGTTTAATAAAATACTAATCACTGTGCTATAAAATATTTCTAGTGCATTATCTTTTTGGGTCTGTCGCCCTCCCCCGAACATAAATCCTGGATACGGGCCTGGATTGTTCTGTCATATTATATTGACTATCTTGTCAATTCGTGGGCTCAATTCCTGACGTTTAACTTGAAGGTCATCTTCGAGCTAAATTATGTTATTAAGTTATATATAGCAGTCCTTATAAAAATTAACTATGAACAAAACTCAAAATAAATTATATTAATTTCTTTCAATTTTATTCTTTATTTACTGTAGTAAAACTAAAACAAATAATATGAAAAAGGACCAATGTAATGGTCAAACGTGTATGTTTCTCCCTTAAAACCTTTGGACTAACAAATTAACAGGTCTCGACCAAACTCTGAACACTCTTAAACATAAGTTTATATTTTAACTTTCCTTCCTTGCATAATGTACTAAATAGTTGTGATTAAAAACTACTACTTGATTAATAAATAATTAATTGAATGTCAAATCAAAAATCTTATTAAGATTGAGAAACTGCAAATAGAACTTATATAATCTATGTCATTCTTAGAATATATTGATTAGATAATTAATGAATATCAGTATTATATTAGACTGAATTTTTTTTTTTGGTAGCTAATTAAAAATTTACCAAACTTAAAGTTCTAGACCAAGACAATATTCTTCCCTTTCAATTAGTGAAATTCGATTCCAAATCTACCGTAGTGATTTCTTTTAATAGCGCTCTAACCAGGGAGACAAACGTTGACCGGCCTCTTGACCTGAATATTAATTGAAAACGAGCCCTATCCACCCAATCAATGACTTGATTCCCCTTAGTGATCTTGATAAGAATGAGAGAAGCCTGCGGTTACCGAGAACGCTATGATGGAGTTCGTTTGGATACCGACTGATGACGTTAATTTTTGCCAAAGGACGTGGATCTAGTAAGCTACAAATGGTTAAAAATGGGATATGGTAAGGACATTTTTAAAGTTACGTTTTCAACAACACTTGAATGAAAAAAAAAGGTAAATACCTCTCGTTTTTGTTTAGCACCGCGTCTTACTACACGTTCGGGCTAAACGCATATGTAGTAATTACGTTAATGTTTTAGAGATGAGGAAGGTTGAATTTAGAGGAAATGTTCCCGTATTTGCGTGAAGGGAGAGTGGGAAGCCATTTAATAAAAACCACCTTCAGTAAACCCGGCCGGGCTTAAAATCCAAATCTCCCCGTCATCGGCAGTCTAGCCTATTGCGAAAGTGAAGCTTTAAACCATGCAGCCATCGAAGCTGGTATTAACTATTTAATCTTACGGATTAACAGATAAAGATGTTTGCTTAGAAGAAACATTATCGCATTAATGTGGAGAGGGATGGTAGAACCACATTGAAAGGAATATGTTCATAACCACCCTAGTTCAAAATTTATAGTTTAATTTAGTACTTCTTAATGTTAAGGTACAATGGATGAAGGGTAAAATCTAAAATGAATAACTTTGGGTGACCCGGATATCTACACTAATAGGAAAGGAATGAAGAAGGCATCATTTAGAGGAAATGTACCCGCATGTGTGTGGTAAAAGGAGACGGAACCCACTTAGGATAAGCCACACCTAATAGACTCAGCCTGGACCCAAACCCCAACCATACTCAATACATCCAGCCGAGACTCAACCACCGATCTCACCGTCATTGGCAATCCAGTCTATTGAAAGAATTATGTTTTATACCATGCGTCCACCAAAGCGTGCTATAAACATTTTAATTACACTAATGGGGTGGGAGAGGAGTAAGGTATATTTGAGAGGAAACGTACCTGCATTTGAGCGAGAGGTGATTTGCAAACGATTTTGGGAGAAACCACCCTCAGTACACTCGACCCGGTATTAGAATTTGACCCGCACCGTAAAACTAGATTCGATGAGTCTGCCATCTAGCATTTAGACTGCTTACTAACCGATGCAGGTGATTGAAGAACTACTCCAGAACATGTCTAGCCGATAGGGACTGAAGGACCAACGGCTCAAGTCAGGCACACTATCGTTGTTACTCACTGTTTTTGGGCTCAACAGGATATCGACACAATCACACACACACACACACACACACACACACATACACAAAAAAGCGAGAATGAAAACTCCTTCCGTTATGCAATACGTGCCTAAACCAGTGTTATTGTTCAAGTTCGTTTCATCTCTCCACGATAAGGCATGTGTACAGCTTACAAACGCCCCGTTACGGTTACGGAAAGATTGTCAGAACACCTAACTAAGTTACGCTGTGGATAGATGGTTGGGGAGCGATGGGGAGTCTCCCCTAGCCCCACCGACAACCCTTTCTTTCACATAGAAGTACTACTTTTTATGTTCGTTTCTGATCGCTCACGCACACGAGGTATATTTAATTTGAATAGTTTCTCCGGCTTATGCCATCCGTTCTACGATATGCGTTATCCGGCAAAGCACTCTTGTGTATGCAACCCTAGAGTATAACATTATAGTTGGTGGCCACTCCGTGGTCATGCTCGTTAAGGTTTTTGTACTTCAGACGCTGACCTGCGATCGCTAATGTATTTATTAGATAATGTGGTTGTTACAATACATTTTTCGTAGATAAAACATTTTATAAAACTATCAGAAATATCTGGCGTTGGCAATACATTGCGTGGTTACCTCGGGAAACACTTTTATTTGCTTCAGACAGAGAGAAAACAATTTAGTTTTTAAAACCCAACTTTTAATAAATTTTAAAACAATCTAACCAAAAATTAAAAATTCTTGCTTTGAGATGCACATGTTTGTGCACAGGGGCTAATAATTTTAAATTCTTAGACCTCTGCTTGCGGCAGATATTGCGACATGCTCATGAAAGACAAACAGACTTAATTTTATTGCTATAAATACAAATATATTTTTTCGGCCAAAATTTATTATATTTATTACTACAATTTTATTGGTAGGCTATTGATAATATGTACAATAATTGACAGTTTTAGATCACATGACTTGACATATGAATACGTGAAACTAGCTCTAGAAACTTTTTCTAGCTGTCAGATATGTCTATTCTTTAAAAAAATTGGGATATAGCTCAACACCTTATATATTATTAATACTTTTCAGCTGATTAATTATTTATTTTAGTAATACGACATTTTAGGGGAGAGAGTGGGATGAAGGTTAAGACTTAAAGAACCTTAAAATGGCGGCTACGAGGGGGAGTGGAATAAATTAAAATAGCACTATGTTAAAAAAAATACTCTCACAAACAACTAAAAGTGTTATCATTATTTTATTTTCTTAAAATAAATATTTAAAAAAATTAGAGCTCATTCAAATTTTTAAAGATAGTAAATATTCGAAACCATCAAAGATCCATTTACATAACAAATTATGTAGATATATTTTTATAAATTAACAATACCTACTGGTTTTATCAGCATGAATGAATAGTAATTTTGTTTTAGGTCTAAATATAATATACTAGATTATTAAATAATTTTATTTGTTGACACCCCCTCTTACTCTACTTGATATGAACATGATTATATGAATGCAACTGTTTACGTAATTTTGAAGCATATGGATAGTTTCAGCTTTTAAGTAAAAAAAAGGTTTATTGGATTGGGAGCTACCTACACAATTTTTACTTTCTCATTTAGAAAAAGTAGGCCTATTTTCATTGTGAAAATGTTTGACCTTAAGATTATGTTGGACCTTGACGTTGTATGTCCCTTATCACAAAAAAAATTGATTTGTTTCTCTTTTTGTTTGTTTTATGGATTTCGTTCAGACTTGATATTTGGATGTTATATGATATTACCTCGAAATAAAACGGTGAATTTAACTATATCCTATATACAATAAGGTTAGTTAAGTATTATGTTTAAGAATTCAAAAAATTGTTATTTGTTAAAATGAGACATCCCAATTCTCCAACCACCTTCTTTTTTTTTAATCACTGTGTTACGGGAACATAAGCTGTTTCTCATAATAATTTCAATATAATGTAGATAATAATATATTGTTTTTAGTTTTTAATTTTTGAGTCACGTAAAAATAAAGGTGTCGTTGACCCGTACCGGTGGGCACACGGACTAAATGTGAAACTCATATAGTCTTATTTGTCCAGTGGCAGGGAGGTTGGAGATCGAATCCCCTAAGTGTATACTGAGG
>CABFWO010001247.1:7738-58804 GCA_902155825.1 Timema genevievae
TGTGTGTGTGTGTGTGTGTGTGTGTGTGTGTGTGTGTGTGTGTGTGTGTGTGTTTTGGATGCAATACGCTACACAGGACTGTTAGAGGAATTGCGTCCCAGTTCTATTTCACGGCGTCACCAAACACCTCTCAGTTTGAAAGCGCCTGTGTGTCTTGTTGGATTCAATATGTCACGCAACATTATTGAGAGAAATGCTATTACTTGGAAAAATATTGTCAGCTATTTCGATGAATACTGAACGCTTTGAATTTACAATTTTTTTGGTTATTCAAAAGTTGTGTTTCTTTACTTTCAAAATTGTTTTTGCCATCTCTGGATTTTACCTCAAATTCCTATCTTTCTTTACTATTTGAGATTTTATTTATATTGTATATAATAACCTAAATATTAGATAAATTTTTAGTTTCTAATTTATTCCCGTTAAAAAATTGATGTTTCATGTAGAATTTAGGGCCCAAATTTTGAGCCATGTCATCTTTTTCTTTTTCTACATAATAATGTTCACTTGCACATAAATTCTGTTCATTATGCCTTGGTTGTAGAAACGTTTCTTTAATAGGTCATTCTTTGTTAATTTTCAATCACTATGGATTTTTAGGTTATATTTTCTTGGTTTATGTCATTTTTAGTCATTTAGTCGAATAACTTTTAGGCATTTATTTTGAATAAGAATTGTTTAATACTATCGATACTTTATGGATGCATAGTACTCAAACATAATGATTGTTTTAACTACACAGTTGTCGGAATGATAAGATAATGTAGACAATTAACTTTGCATCTTTTTTAATTGTTTGGTTGAAAAATACATTCCTGGTGAGACTGTAACTAAACTGGAGAAGTTTGCTTTCGGGGGGGGNGGGGGGGGGCTATTACTTCTGAAGCAGATATTTGTAGATCAATATTATATCTAAAAGAATGTATATATTTTAGTTTACGTTTGTAAAATGTTTGATTTAGTCAGTTGCATTCATTACGAATTTTTTTCATATTTTTAGGTCATTTTTTGTAAATTATAAGTCTTTTTAGGTCACATTTTGAGTTTTAGGTAATTAAAGTTCGATCCTCCTTCATAATTCTTAAAGAGGGTTCGATTAAGTTTAATCAAAAGGTATAAATATAAACTCCAAGTAAGGCTGAGATACTTGTACGTAGTTTCAATAGTAATAGTAATTGTATTAAACTTGTTGTCGACGTCTTTGCCAACAGATCGTCACTCTGTTGTACATTGTGTGTGATTCTATGTGTTTCAATGTTAATAAATACAATCGAAAGTTCACAAATTTTGTTTTAATTTTCTTAGGTTGTTAATTAACTGAATTAAGGAGATAATTAAGTTAACCTTGGTGGTCTTGAGGTAAATTGCTCGCCTCAGGTCCCGATGTTCGTGGGTTCAAACTCAGCCCAGGTTAACGGATTTCTCTTGATCGATAAAATTTTGCAGCAAAACTTCCTTTGTAGGGGAAGTAAATCCATCAGTCCCATGTCGATTGTGGCACGTAAAAGAATCCTAAAAGATATGTGAAAATACCTTTCTGGCCAAATTAAAAGGCCCTTTCGCTCTCACCCATACAAATTCTCGTGTGCTGATATAGTAAGTTGGTTCAGAAAGTGCACGTTAAATGCATTAAAATAAATTTAATAAAGAAGAAAAAACTTGATATTGGGTTGCCAAGAGTGTTTTAAATCTTCAACACTTTTCCCCGTTACATTTTTGGTACTACATCCTACTAACCATTTAGGCTATATGTATTATGCATTTATATAAATAATGATAATATGTTAGGTATGAGGAAGGTTGAATTTAGAGTAAGTGCACCCATATTCGGTTGAAGAGGAGAAAACCATTTAGTAAAAATCAGCTTCAGTACACCCAATCTGAACTCAAACTTCGATCTACTTGTCATTGGCAGTCCATTATATTGCGAGAGTGATGCCTTAGACTATTAGACCAATTAAATCACATTTACAAGTTGCATATGTTTCATTAAATTGAATGTATTTGAAAGTTTGTAGTTACAAAAAAACTTTAGCAAAATTATTTGATAATATAATTTTGAAAAAAATAAATTCAACTCTTCTTTGTGCACTCTATTTTCACTGTAGCAAACTAGTTGATGCCAGGAGGTAGTTTTAGTACGCATCGTACTGAATTGCAAAAAATATTGCATAACTCCTAACAAAGGCTGAGTTCGAAAACGATCTAATTCCAACAACATTATTTCTTGACTGTGGAAATGTAAACAAGCGGTGTGACTGTTACACTCCAAAAGTGAAAGTGACTATTTAATGAATTGGGCAATTTTCTACCCGCTCCGTGAACTGGTTCCTTCGCTTGTCCCTTTCATGGAGCGGGCAAAAGCTAGACCAGTTCATGAACTGGGTGGTGCTTGGCGCTTCTCAGTTCCTAAACTGGATAGTTGCTAGAAGGAAAATATACCTGTGTTAACGTTTGTTTGAATGTTTAATATTAGTAGCGAAAATATTGATGTAGTGAGTTGAGTATAGTAATAATATTAATTTGTACTGCTGAAAAATCAGAATTCTTTTGTTGCAATGGTGAGTATGGGATAGATTTTGTACATATAATCCTAACTTTGCAAAACCTGGCCTATAATGGGGCAGCAAATTCTAACTTAGTCAAAATGTGTATTTATTGGCGCTGGAAAAGATAAGGCAACTAAAATATCTAGGATACCTCTGGATTTAGCCTGGTAATGTTGATAAGGATAGGACAATTAACATATCTAGGATACCCTGGCTTTAGCCAGGTAATGTTGATAAGGATAGGATAACTAACGTATCTAGGATACCCCTGTGCTTTAGCCAGGTAATGTTGATAAGGATAGGATAACTAACATATCTAGAATACCCCTGGCTTTAGCCAGGTAATGTTGATAAGGATAGAACAACTAACATATCTAGGACACCCCTGGCTTTAGCCTGGCAGTGTTGATAAGTATAGGGCAACTAACATATCTAGGATACCCCTGTGCTTTAGCCAGGTAATGTTGATAAGGATAGGACAACTAACATATCTAGGATACCCGTGTGCTTTAGCCAGGTAATGTTGATAAGTATAGGACAATGAACATATCTAGGATAACACTGTGCCTTAGCCAGGTAATGTTGATAAGGATAGGGCAACTAAAATATCTAGGATACCTCTGGCTTTAGCCTGGTAGTGTTGATAAGTATAGGACAACTAACATATCTAGGATACCCCTGTGCTTTAGCCTGGTAATGTTGATAAGTATAGGACAACTAACGTATCTAGGATACCCCTGTGCTTTAGCCAGGTAATGTTGATAAGGATAGGACAACTAACATATCTATGATACCCCTGGCTTTATCCTGGTAATGTTGATAAGGATAGGACAACTAAAATATCTAGGATACCCCTGGCTTTAGCCTGGTAATGTTGATAAGTATAGGACAACTAGCATATCTAGAATACCCCTGGATTTAGCCTGGTAATGTTGATAAGGATAGTACAACTAACATATCTAGGATACCCCTGGCTTTAGCATGGTAATGTTGATAAGGATAGGACAATTAAAATATCTAGGATACCCCTGGCTTTAGCCTGGTAATGTTGATAAGGATAGGACAATTAAAATATCTAAAATACCCCTGGCTTTAGCCTGGTAATGTTGCTAAGTATAGGACAACTAACATATCTAGGATACCCCTGGCTTTAGCCTGGTAATGTTGATAAGGATAGGACAATTAACATATTTAGGATACCCCTGGCTTTAGCCTGATAATGTTGATAAGGATAGGACAATTAACATATCTAGGATACCCCTGGCTTTAGCTTGGTAATGTTGATAAGGATAGTACAACTAACATATCTAGGATACCCCTGGCTTTAGCCTGGTAATTTTGTTAAGGATAGGACAATTAAAATATCTAGGATACCCCTGGCTTTAGCCTGGTAATGTTGACAAGGAGAGGACAATTAAAATATCTAGGATACCTCTTGCTTTAGCCTGGTAATTTTGATAAGGATAGGACAATTAAAATATATAGGATACCCCTGGCTTTAGCCTGGTAATGTTGATAAGGATACGAAAATTAAAATATCTAGGATACCCCTGGCTTTAGCCTGGTAATGTTGATAAGGATAGGGCAACTAACATATCTAGGATAAATCTGGCTTTAGACTGTTAATGTTGATAAGGATACGAAAACAAACATATTTAGGATACCCCTGGATATATCCTAGTAATTTTGATAAGGGAGAAGATCTTACTGGCTTAAGGAATCCCTTACATGGGGTTTCAGCACGTTTTTTAAATACGTATAGTAGTTTAAGAGAGTGTCTTAATACACGTAACTTCTTTTTAAAAATTTTGGCACAACATTTTAGTGTTTTGTGTTAAGTATTGCTGTCTAAGCTTGGTAGTGCGTAAGTCTTGTGTTGACATAACATTTTTATGTTATTTTTAAAACACACAGCTCTAAGCAGGATATTATTTAAAATAACTATATTTATTTTATTTAACTTCTACACTATTTTTAAGGTATATGTGGTTTTTTTAATATACTAAAATTGTTCCCCAAGCTTTGAACGCGTACGTTGGCTCAACATGCTGTTACGTTTTTAATTTTTAGCAACAATACTTGTATCGATGTAAATATGAATCAGTGATTCAGTACTCACAACTATTATTTAAATTATAAAGAGGAGATGAATGGTAATTAAAGTACCTACCTGTTTTACGAAAATAATCCTTTTCAAAAACTACCTAAGTTTACAAGCATTTTCTATCATTTTTAAGTATGATAACCACTTATCGGAAACTTATAGAATTTAAAATTTGAAGATCCGCTCTCTTTTCGTCTGCTGGAAGAAGACGTCAGAAGCAAGGGGTGATTTTAAATAAATTCTGATATAAACTTAATATTCTTACGAATGGACATATCTTACCTATAAAAAGTTAATAGATCTACTTTAACGTGTTCATACGTCAAGTCATGTGATCCGCAGCGTCACTTTTGATAGTTATTATCAATATCTATAAATAACACTAATAATAAATGTTATCAATGGTAAGCGATAAAAATATTTTTGTATTTTATAAACAGTGTCCAAGTGTCCATTCATAAGAAAATGGAGGCGAATGTTAAAGGGTTTTTTTAATACTCAAGTGTTTTGTAGATCAGAGATTTCACGGGACTCACTTTGTTTACAAGTCTGGTAAAGGATTTTCAACCAGAAGCCAACTTTATTGACTGGAGTATTCCAGCCTGTATTGCCAGTCACGCACACACTCCTTCCAGGAGTAGAAAAATCAACACACACGCACCCTCAAACAAAGCAATTTATCAGACCGAGAAGGACTTGCTGACTCTTGTATCAATGTATGTAGAGGCTCGGCAAACATTCGGGCTGATTGGAGTTCGCCACAAAAGGGAACTATTCAGTCCCTTACATGCTGGACCCAACAAAACAACAGTACAGTACACTCACGAACAAAACATTATAACTATCTTGACAAAGTTGAAATAAGGAGACACAAATATAGTTGAAATTGTTTCGTTTTATGATTAAACATATGAATATATGTAGCTGCTTTCCATGGCCCCATTTTTGTTTACACTTCAACTCAAAACACTTTTTGACGAAGAACGAGCACACTGTACAGGTACTTTACTTAAAGTTCCTTACTAATAATCTTTTGGGGGCACCTAAAGTACTTTTCGTTACCAAAATTTATTGAAATTCACTAAGTCAACCCTTGTAGAAATAGTTTTGATTTTACTCGTAAAACCATGTAGTTAATCAAAGGCGTTATCAAAATCTAACTAAGGATGATTGTGTAGTTTGTATTTTCATGACCACTTGAAAAAAAATACAAATAAAACTATCATGTTTTGTGTTTTGTTTGTGGCAACAAGAGATATTACTGCCTATAATGTATTATGAAATTAAAAAGTATTTTATTTACATTTTTATCTTCTTAAACTAGTTACCATAAATCATAGCATAAATAAATGTTTTTATAGAAAAAAGCCATAAAAAATATTATTTTCAAAATTAAAAGTTATTTTTTAGACAAATGCGCACGAATAAGGGTTATATGACGTCATCAGCCAACTTAATCTCATCCGACTTGCCATCGTTATTTATGAAATGAAGCCTTTAGAAGCTCTCGTTTGTAAATGGTTTTAAAGTAAAATACAGAAGCCGCTGTTATAAAAAAAAATAAACATCCAAAAGGTTATTTCCATAATTTGGTATTTTGATTAATTTTAAAACGCTTAAAAACTCGTTTTGGTGGCCACATGATCAAAGGCGCTACTCTCGAAGTAGACTAGATTACTGAAGATGGGAATATTGGGTTTATAGTCTCGGTCGGGTGTACTGAGGGTGTTTTTTTCCAAAATGGTTTCCCACTCTCCCTTCACGCAAATGCAGTTACAATTCCTCTAAATATAACTTTAATTATTCCTAAAACCATTAGCGTAATTAGTGCATAAGCGTATAACCCAAACGGGTAGTAAAACGGGGTGATAAAAACATTTTAAAAATCATCACTTAAAGAGAAGGATAATTAAAAAACAAATTTTAGTTGTGACAGTTTTGACTTCCAAATGTGACAGATGTTCAGCATATGGGCTTGAAGATCATGATTTGGCGTATGGATTCATTAAAGTAGATATGGTTACTTTTCCTAGATGTCAGATAAGGTCATTCTTAAGGAAATTGAATTATGCAAAGAAACAATTGTTTGTCCCCAAATTCATTACAAATAGAAATAGTTGAGAATATTATTAATTGAAAAAATATGTTTTTTAATTAACAAACATTGTATTTTTGTAAGGCCCATGTTCTACCCCGAGGGGGACTAAATATGACTGCTGATGTAGTATTTTACAGCTACAGAAATGCTGAAAGTCGGTTTCCAAGCCGATAATTAATCTGGAAATTATCTGTTCAAAATTGTATAAGATAATTCAGTGGCCAAAATGTATTAATTCGTGAATCATCTGCAAAGTTAATTAGGAATTATCTGTCTCAGTTCTTCAGTCTATTTTTTAATATGCGTTGACCACTTACAAGGAAGTGAAACCGAGACGGTCTGGGCTCAAATCCCCGTCGAAATAATCATTAAATTGCTAGTGAGACAGGTCACTGACGATATATAGAGTTGTTTCTTAGAGCAACGTGAAGGTTCTTGGAATGAGATATCTAATAAATGTAGGTGGGAAAACCATTTATGAAAAACCACCTCAAGTGCACACGACCGGAATTGAGGCCCAATCTCCCCGTCTTCGGCAGTTTCCTTAATTCTCGCCCAAGATTCGGTTGATCCAAACATTATGAATTGTTAAATATAACATTAGAGTTAAAAATTTTGGATATTGGTAAGATTTTTAAACGCTAGTGCGATGCTCCACTTCAGTTTTGAAGAATAGAAAAAACCGTATGCTTACAGAATGGCTTAGTTCTGTTTCAGTATTAATAAAATTGGTGAAACTTGGTAATGGTTGATAGTAGTTTTAATTCAGTCTTATATTTTATGTTATGTTACTATTAATAGGCCTACCTAACACTATTTTTTATGTAGGTTGGCAAGCGTTAGTTAAGATTTCACTCTAAATGTAAATTATATGTTAATGATATCATTCAATAAAACTGTATAATAAAGCTCAGGTGTGATACGAGATTATTGTTCCAGCCAAGCGTGTGAAAGAAACAGACGTATATTGCCTGGTAATATATCTGAATGTCTGTCTGTCCCTGACACTTCTTTAGTGAGACGTACTAAACCTTTTGAAGACAGAATTTGCAGTAAATAAGACGTGCATCGCCATTCCTTGTCGTCTTCTACTGTCATTCAAATGGGACATAAAGTGAGGATCATGAATAGCAACTTCGTCTTGCCGACCAGTCAAATAAATATCTTCCTTTAACAGCACTCTGGTTAACTTTCCATTCACAGCACACTCTTGTGTCAACAACTGGAACTAGCACAGGCCTAGAATGGTGTGTTATATGTGAGTTAAAATCCAGTCCGATTTTATTTTTATGTGTTTTTGTATTTCTCCTCAATGTCTAGGTCGGTAGCTTAATGGAAGTATTGTGAAAATTAAACAAATATACCACCTCAATTCAGTTGTTTTCTTATTACCCATT
Source organism: Timema genevievae (assembly GCA_902155825.1). Taxonomy (NCBI): domain Eukaryota; kingdom Metazoa; phylum Arthropoda; class Insecta; order Phasmatodea; family Timematidae; genus Timema; species Timema genevievae. The sequence goes on from CABFWO010001247.1 coordinate 15,887, forward strand.
CGGGTTATCCGTTATACTCTTAGGTATTAATCACGCTAATGATTTTAGGGATTAAGAAAATTATATTTGGCTGAAGTGTACCCTCATTTGCATGGAGGAAGAGTGGAAAACCATTTTGGAAAAACCATCCTCAGTACACTCGGCCGAGATTCGAACCTTGATCTCCCCGTCATCGGCAGCCTAGTCTACTGTTAGAGTGGTGCCTTAACAATGCGGCTATAAAAGTGGGTCAGTTTTTTTTAACTTTAGATTACTTCAGGAGGGATTCAATCTTTTAAAAAATGTATTAACTTTTTTGTTGGGAGGTTTTATCACGTGTAGCTCTCCTCTTCCGAAATAGATCCCTGGGTACAGTCCTAGAATAACAGGCTCCTTGGGTTATTCGGTACAGTGTGGGAAAACTAATAAAATTAAATTGGGGTCCCGGGTTCGATTCCCGATATGACTTAGAAGTTTAACAATTGTGAAATTGAGGTTTCACCTTTCACAGAGAACGGCCGGGGGAATGGATGTCGTGCTTGCTCTCTTTGCCAGGTTTCTAGTCAACATTAAAAGAATTCCCCCTTTAACCTTTTTAGTTTTATTTGGCGAATGTAATTTTTCCGTTTATTATATTGATCACATTCATTATTTAATGTTTTAGTTATTATGTGTGACACTGTGTTAATTTGTTATAAATCAAACCTTGAAGAATTATAGCGTGTTAGCAAAATGGTAATTCTAAACAATGTATTTTGCTAACGCCTAGAAACAAAATTTCTCACTTTTGTTTGAATTTTTAGGTGCATAATTAGTAAAATATTTAAATTCCCTGATATTTCCTGACATAAAAAAAATTCCCTGACTTTTCCCGGATTTACCCATCTGTACCCATCATGTAATTAATTCAGTTAATTAATTAAATACCCGTTTCATTGTCCTTATGCACTACTCCTGTAGTAGACTAGACTGTCGATGATAGGGAGATCGAGGTTCGAATCTCAGTCAGGTGCAGGCCTATTGAGGGTGGTTTTCCCCCTCCCTACAACCAAAAGCGGGTACCTCCCTAATCCCTAAAACCACTAGCGTAATTAGTGCATTAGCATATAGCCCAAACGGGTAATAAGACTTGGTGCTAATAATAAAAATTATTCAAATGTTTTTATTGAATTAGTTAACTTGTTTACACCATTCCTCCTTTGTTTTACTCTTGATCCAATGTTTGATCGTTTCACATTCTTACATTTCCAGCTCAATCCACATTTCAATTGGCTACGGACGAAGCCTCGCTCCACAGGTCCTCAGTTAATCACGTGACTTAGGTCGGTATTACACTGTCATATTTATTTTATAGAAGAAAAATATGTGTGATTTTAAAAATGGACTCCGATCATGTCGCACATATTAACAAAGAAACCATGTCACTTTTAAAAATTTGATAACAAAAGCTGATTTATTAATCAAAATAAAAACCAACATATGCTAAGTGTGGATTGTGTCTTCATATTCAACTATTGCATTTTTAATTGCCTTTTATGAATAGGTTTAGACTTCAGCATTTTATTTTCTAAAACCCTGGAAATGTAAATGTTAATGTAAATCTTTTATAAAATATGTTGTTTTAAAAGATTTTTGATATATTATATTATATATACAATATTATATTTCTTTTATCAAGAACTTTCATGAAAGATAAGTGACAGTGTAATTCCACCCTTAACAGTACTTTTAAGAATCTAACTTGAGAAGATACTCCTCTTTCAAGATCAATAAGACAAGACGACAAATGTTACTCACTATCGTTCAAATTAAACACAGCACCCCCACTGTTGGCAGCTACTTTAAGGTGGGATGGAAGGAGAGGCAAGTTTAGGTCGATATTTTTGTAGTTTCCATGGTAAAAATCTTTAACCAAAATAAATCAAATATTGCCCCAGTAGATATATTTAATTTTATTTTCTAGACACAATAATTAATATCAACCCTTCTTGAATATCCGTTATGAGCATAGATGCATTTGATGAAAAACTTGAAAATAAAAATTATATGAAAATTCTGCGATGTTCATGACAAATATTCATAAGCTGTCAAGATGACTATGCTTATAAAATTAAGAGGCCACCATAGTACTCGAAAAATATATCCAAACATGTGCGTATTATTGATCTAATTTATCAGCAATTAATAAGAGTACGCTGAAGAAAAAAGCTCCAACAGATTAAAGAGTGTATCTTAGATTTTATAGTGTTTTTTTCTCAGCAACGAGAAAAAAAAAAGTCAACTGTCAAAAATCATTTTCATTTTACAAGATAGATATGGAGAACTAGACTAAATTAAAACCAAAGGACCCTAGCTATGAGCTGTGAGATAAAGATTTTGTCCTGTGGTCACAACACAAAAACTTAAGATATTAGTTAAATTAGAATCTTGATTGGCCCCAGCTAGTGCTGCTGCAGTGTGTTGGCTGATCAAGCACAATCCCATCATGGATAAAGATGAAGGGAGGAGCGGGAGGGTGTGTGTCGAACAGAAAAAAATCAACTTGCGGGGTGCAGTCAAGTCCAATAGTCGAGGGAGACAAATGTTTACTAATCACCTAGAGGAGAACACGAGGGAGGGTTGAAGTGAGAAGGAGCCTGTGGGGTCTTTGAATGCCCATTCTCACAGAGATTCACAATACAACTATTGTTAAGTTTTTATGCATTGAAACCAAATGTTCTTTCACTTTTAAAGAATGGCTAAGTTTGTGTTTCTATTTTTATAGTACTACAAAAACCTATATACATGACTCTTTTTGCTATCGATTCTTACTATCCATCCGGATTGTATTCATATGTACTATTTATGCTAATTTGACAGGGAGAAGGAAGGTTGATTTTAGAGGAAAAATACCAACATTTTCAGGGAGTGGAAAACATTTTAGGAAAAACCACTCTCGCTACACCCAACTGGAGTTTGAAACCCTTTCTCCCCATCATTGGCAGTCTAGACTAATGCAAGAGTGACACTCTTACACAGACCATTCAACCACCGAAGGAGAAAAAATGACTTCATTCTGCTTTACTCTATGGTGGATCTCGTTCATGTATTAAAAAGTCATTAAATAAATGAAGAATATTTTTTTTTTTTTCAAAACGTCTAATTTTTTTGTATGCAAGAGGCAATTAATAAAATAATCAGTTGCCAAATAACTGGATGTTATTTAAACACACTTAAAAATATTATTCAACTCCCATCAATAGGCCCACAAACTAGACATCAATCTTTTCTAGTCTGGTTTGTCGGTGACAGGGAGGTCAGACTCAAATCTCATCTGTATGTACTGAGGGTAGATAATTACCCACTCTCACTTCTTTACTAAGCTATATTAGACAGCTCTTTCACAGAATATGTATTTATTCCCAATGGTCTCGACAGTGGACCAGGGTTTGAGAACCACTAGGTGGGACAATACTAGCATGAGAAATTGTAATAACCACTATGCTCATATATTCAATTGTTTTATTTCGACATATTATATATCAGTGTAATGGTATAATGGCTTTAAAATAAAATGAATATTTTAAAAATAAAGTGAATTTTTTCAATAAATGTTTAATTTCTATTAACGGTAAGGCACCACTCCTCCATCAGGGTATATCTAACGAATATAAGCAATCCCTCCTCTGCCAGGATATACTTAGAAACTGTAAGCTATCACTCCTCTGCCAGGATATACTTAGAAACTGTAAGCTATCACTCCTCTGCCAGGATATACTTAGAAACTGTAAGCTATCACTCCTCTGCCAGGATATACTTAGAAACTGTAAGCTATCACTCCTCTGCCAGGATATACTTAGAAACTGTAAGCTATCACTCCTCTGCCAGGATATACTTAGAAACTGTAAGCTATCACTCCTCTGCCAGGATATACTTAGAAACTGTAAGCTATCACTCCTCTGCCAGGATATACTTAGAAACTGTAAGCTATCACTCCTCTGCCAGGATATACTTAGAAACTGTAAGCTATCACTCCTCTGCCAGGATATACTTAGAAACTGTAAGCTATCACTCCTCTGCCAGGATATACTTAGAAACTGTAAGCTATCACTCCTCTGCCAGGATATACTTAGAAACTGTAAGCTATCACTCCTCTGCCAGGATATACTTAGAAACTGTAAGCTATCACTCCTCTGCCAGGATATACTTAGAAACTGTAAGCTATCACTCCTCTGCCAGGATATACTTAGAAACTGTAAGCTATCACTCCTCTGCCAGGATATACTTAGAAACTGTAAGCTATCACTCCTCTGCCAGGATATACTTAGAAACTGTAAGCTATCACTCCTCTGCCAGGATATACTTAGAAACTGTAAGCTATCACTCCTCTGCCAGGATATACTTAGAAACTGTAAGCTATCACTACTCTACCAAGATATACTTAGAAACTGTAAGCTATCACTACTCTACCAAGATATACTTAGAAACTGTAAGCTATCACTACTCTACCAAGATATACTTACTGACTGTAAGCCCTCACTCCTCTGCCAGGGAATATCTAGCAACTGTAAACCATCACCCTTCTGCCAGGGAATATCTAGCAACTGTAAACCATCACCCTTCTGCCAGGGAATATCTAGCAACTGTAAACCATTACCCTTCTGCCAGGGAATATCTAGCAACTGTAAACCATTACCCTTCTGCCAGGGAATATCTAGCAACTGTAAACCATTACCCTTCTGCCAGGGAATATCTAGCAACTGTAAACCATTACCCTTCTGCCAGGGAATATCTAGCAACTGTAAACCATTACCCTTCTGCCAGGGAATATCTAGCAACTGTAAACCATTACCCTTCTGCCAGGGAATATCTAGCAACTGTAAACCATTACCCTTCTGCCAGGGAATATCTAGCAACTGTAAACCATTACCCTTCTGCCAGGGAATATCTAGCAACTGTAAACCATTACCCTTCTGCCAGGGAATATCTAGCAACTGTAAACCATTACCCTTCTGCCAGGGAATATCTAGCAACTGTAAACCATTACCCTTCTGCCAGGGAATATCTAGCAACTGTAAACCATTACCCTTCTGCCAGGGAATATCTAGCAACTGTAAACCATTACCCTTCTGCCAGGGAATATCTAGCAACTGTAAACCATTACCCTTCTGCCAGGGAATATCTAGCAACTGTAAACCATCACCCTTCTGCCAGGTAATATCTAGCAACTGTAAGCCATCACCCCTCTGCCAGGGAATATCTAGCAATTGTAAACCATCACTCCTCTGCTAGAATATACCCAGCCATCACTCCTTTATAACATGAGTTGCCCACACCATCAAAACTAAGGGTTTTTCTGAGCCGACAAAAGTATGCCCAGCCTGGGAAAGACGATAGACGAGACGAACCACCTCGGTACTTGGTGAAAGGAAGAATGAGAGCCGACTAGGAAGTGTTTTGTCTGCTCAGACTCCTCGTGACTGGCCGATAAGCCTCGCCTACGCTTGAGCCTTGTGGTACAACCCAATGATACTGCCCCCTTCACAAAAAAAAGATTATAATATGTTTTCCCAAACTTAAACAGGCCTCTTAACTAAATGTATCCCTATATCCCACTTTATCGGCTCTTTTTTATTAACCAGGGGAGGCTTGGTTTGGCTATGAAGTGTTTATTATAAATGTTAGAGGGGTCATGCAACATACAATTTTGACTCCAAGCAGTACCCTCCTCAGTGGACACGCAGTCTAAGGTACTCACAATAAACTGGATTGCCGGTGTTGAGAGGTCGAGCATTAGAATGTTGGAATATTTTTAACATTTTATTCTTTGTTTAAATTAGCCACCAAGGGCAAAATTAAAAACATTTATATATCCTGAAGATTTATTGGAACTATAATTGCCATTACATCTGATAACATAACATTTTATTAGCATTTTATTTAGTTGTCATACATCATTATTTAACCATGGCTATGTGTATGGCCTAAATATTAGTTAAATAATGCAATAAACGCATATTATACCCAAACTTATCAAATCAAAAAGATAAATCACTTGATGAATAAAAGTTTTGCACTGTAAAATAAACAAATATAATAAATTAAAATAATAGCTGCCAAGTATGTGGTTTTGTAGTTGACCAGGATTATGTTGCTGTGTTACCAAACTTCACTATTCCGGCCTGTTACTAAAGATGGTCAAGGTGAAACACAAAGGGATATCATTTGTCTTTGGGGCAAAGTTGCGAAAATTTACTTACTGGCCATAAACAATATTATATTCTTTAGATTGAAAAATGACACCTAGACACGGTAGTCGAATCAATTTTAATATGATATATAGATGTGGCTATAACTGCAATTAGCAAACATAATAGCTTAGGTATTTATTCCATCTTGATACACAGTATTGGTAAGCAAGGAAATTCAGAGACAGTCCCAGTATAATATATATATATATATATATATATATATATATATATAAAGCATTTTAAGACTCTCATTTGTATAATATGGGCACTAACCAACAAAATAGGAATTTATAGGTACCATAAAATTATCACAGCCTTCTCGCAATTCACTAAAATAAATTTACCCCTTAAAATCCTATGTTTCAAGACATTGGAATAAAAAAAGGCATTTAAGGCACAATCTGTCTTATAATAATAAAGGTATTTGAATTATTTTGAGGTGGTCAACATTTGTGTGAAGTACTAATAGTTTAATTTATTAAAATAAATGTGAAAATATTACAACATTTTCAAGAGTGTGATATGCCTTTTTTTTTTTTTGCCAAATTTAAATTCTAAATTAAAAATACTAACATTTTAACCAAATATTTTCATCAAGATGGCTAACAATTTCAAAAATCTGTCTTGTAATAATTTTGTAAGCATTGTCAAATTAAAAAGTGATAAAGCAGTATCGAATGAGGTTTAATGTAAGGAAGAGTGAGATGGTGAACACGGCAAGGAAGAAGGACAAGTATAGGCCTACAACTGGTGTGACAGTGAGAGAGGAGCAAATGAATATAGTAAAGAGTTTCAGGTATATGGACAGTATTGTAGAGGAGAGTGGAAGGAACAAGAGAGAAATAAGTGAGAGAGGAAGGCAAGAAGAGGCATTTTTCAGAAGTATGAGGAGCCTGATTTGGAGCAGGGATATGCCAGACAAGTGCAAGGGAGTGATCTACAATGTCCATTACCTACCAATATTGACATAAGCTGCAGAAACATGGGTAATGAAGGAATAGGATGGAAGCAGAATGTAGGCGAGTGAAATGAGATGTCTGAGAAGCAGGATCAATGTGACAAAATTTGACAGGAGTAGAAATGAGAGAGTAAGAGGAATATTACAGGAAGAGCCCGTCCAAGACAGGAGAGAGAAGACACGACTAAGGTGGTATGGACATGTGAGAAGAATGGAGACGGAAAGGATGTCCAGGAGGATGTTGGACGTAGGAGGTGGAGAGGGTAGGATGTTGGGAGGAAGACCAAGGGACAGATGGTTCGAGGGAGTAAGGAGGAGTGTGGAGGAGAGAGGAGAGGACCGAACCAAGGTGGAGGGAGAGGGGTGGTGGAAGGAAAGGAGAGGGTGGAGAGGTTTATGTTCCAAGCAGACCCAGCCAATGACTGGAAGCTGTCCATTTGTTATATCAAAGAGCTTTATGAAAATAATTTTAAATCATAAAAATGAAAACTTTAATAAAAACTATCATATTAATTTACAAATTCAAAATTACAATATTTATTTTGGTAGAGCTATGATATTATAATAGACATATGAAAATAAATCTAGTACATTTAATAGTAAAAATTGGCAGATTTGTAGACAGTCTAAAATCATACATATAAAAATAATGCAAATTATAACAGTATATTTTGATGATTATAAGATGACCAAAATATATTAATAATTTGTTTTGTGCTGAATGTGGTTTTAGTGAATGTATATGCCTGCTTTATGTTATAGAAAGTGAGCCTGTAGGCACCTTTTTCATGGTATTATGATTTTATATACAGGATGATCGGAAACTCATAACCCAAACTGCCCATCTGCCCATATAGCGTGTTTGAACCAAAAGTAATACAAAATCCTTATACACTAACATCCAGAAAACTATGTTAATATCATTAAATTGTGTTCGAAGTTTCAGTGTACAGTACCGAGAGAGAAAAGTTGCCAAGCATGCGAGTACAACAGGTTGCATAGGAGTTAGGCGCGCAGCACTGCATAATGTAATAATGGCAAGCACTTTTTGTGATGTAGGACCATTAATGATGACCTTCATATCGTATCCCAATTTTTAGATGGACTAGTGTGTTGTTTACTATAAATTGTGGTATGTTTTGCTGCCGTGCTCCAAGATGTCAAGGTGTGTAATGCCATGCACCTAGCTCCTATGCAACCTGTTGTACACACATGTTTGAACAGCTTTGCTATCCCAGCACTGTTTGATGAAACTTTGGACACAGTTTAATGGCATTAGCATAGCTTTTCAGATGCAAGTGTATAAGGATTTTATATTACTTTTGGTTCAAACAAACTATATGTGCATTTTGGTCTATTAGTGTCTGTATATCCTGTATATTCAAGCTATTAAGGTTTTTTTATTCACTTACTATACATTATTTATTTTGAATATAAATAATAATTAATAATAGATATTGTGTTTAGTTATGTTTTTAACAAAAATACAGCTTAATATCAAACCCCTATTTGATCCATCATTCTAATGTAATGAAATTTGATCAAGTTCTTAAAAATCACCAAACACACTTTATAAATAAATCTTTATTCATTATTAAATAGTAATCTTAAAACACAATAACTGCACATATCTTTACAAGAAACGTTAGTTCATTTTGTTTAGAAATGTTTGTTGTTTCAGCCTTTTCGTTAAAGTTTATTTTCTTCAGAGTGAAAAATATGCCGGTTGAAACACTCTAATTTGTCACTTAGTTGATCATCTCCTTAAACAAAATAAAAACATATATTGTACTTTAATAAAGTTATTTGTTTATTTGTACTAACTATTCAAATTTACTAGCACCATTCTTTTAATGTTATGTAGAATTTTTATGGTTTAGGTACAGTTTTATTTTGATTTGAATTCCTTTATTATAATAGCCAGTCTAAATCTGATTTGCTTGTATTGATATTAGTGATGGGTCAGTTTCATAAGGTTACTTGTTCTGGTAGTAGGCTTCTAAATCCACAATCACACTGACCCAAATCACACTAACTTACCCGGAGCCATTTGATCTTGACCAATACATGTAGATGTGATACTACCAACTAGCGGTGTGTCATATATCTTTCTTTTTTTTTTGTACTGCCTGATTAGGTTGGGGATGAGATCCAGTCAGTGTGAGTGGAGCAGCTGCCATGTCTACCATATTATTTTGTTACATTGTACTGTGTTGTAAACTGGGTCAATATAATAGCATGGTACATAATGTGACACATGTGAAACCATTATTTTAAATTGCTGACATGTTCTGTAATGGCCCTTACTTACTTTATGGCATTAAGAGCTCGAAAGTTCATTGTCACACTTACAAAAGTATGCCACCTTTCCCTATCTTGAACTAATTCTACTCTACCTTGAGCCAGTTCTATCCACTCCACCTCATTCCACCCTATCTCTTACAGGTCCATTCTAATGTTATCCTCCCATCTGCGTCTAGATCTTCCCAATGGTACCTTCCCATTGGGTTTGGCAATCAATTCCCTAAACACTGTTCTAGATTCTCCTATTTGCGCTGCATGTCCTGTCTATCATAATCTACGAGACTTGATTACCCTAACAATATCTTGTGATGAGTGTAGGGTATTTAACTTATCATTATGTAACCTCCTCCACTCCCAAGTAGCCTCATCCCTTTTAGGAACAAATATCTTCTAAAGCACCTTATTTTTAAACCCCCAAATTTTGTTTTTGTCATGTAAGGTAGGAGACCACATTTCACACCCATAAATAATAATTACTGGTAAAACTTTTGTTTTAAATATTGTGAGTTTTACATTCCTTGAAGCAGGAGAGATGACAATAGCTTACCGACCGAGTGATACAGAGTGGGGCAGACACAATTAGACAATTTATGCTGAGGAAAGTGATGGACGTGCTGAGGTTTACCTGATGTCTGGTGGAGCTCACCTGACTGACATTATCTTCTAAAAGTGGAAAATGTAGTATGTAGTTTGCTTTTATTTAGCTAGTGAATATTTACTTTTCAATTTAAGTGTTGATCTTCAAGCTACTAATTGTATAAATGTTTCAGCCCCACCCTCTAGTATGGATTTTCCTAATTTCCAATATGATATTGTTATTTCCAGTTAAAGTTTTTCAACCAGGTCGAATGATATGTTATTTAGAGTAAATTCTAATTATCAACCCCAAACTGTATTCTCTGAGTGATCATTTACTTAGTCTTTTCAGTGTTGACTTCTAAACCTATTTTCTTACTAGCCTTTAATAAAATGTCTACATTTCTTTCAACATTTTCCTTACCGTTTCCCAACAAAGCTAGATCACCTGTGTTTCCTAATAACTGCATTGTACCGTTTAATTTCAATATTTCCCTACTCTCTTGCATTACACTAAGGCTAGATTAAAAAGTAAAGGAGAACGTGCTTCTCCTTGTTTCAACCCAATATACATTTTGAAAGTATCTGATAAGTGACATAAATTATAATGCAATGTTTTCACTGTATTGAAATTATTAATTTCAAAATAATATATTCCTTAATGAATGCAACTTCTCACACTTTAGTACAAGAGCCCCTACCACATCCGACCTCTGAATATCAGTCTCCTCAGCATATCCGGCCATATTCCCAGTCCGGTGCTTGTCTGTATTTGTCTGCAAGCTACTGCTGTTTCATTGTTTTCATGTCACAAAAGGAAGTCTGCGTCTGACAATGTCTCATGCAGTTCCACCATTTTTTTAGCGTGTCTGTGTGTTTTTTAAAGACATTAACAGTGTCAAAATGTATGTGTAAGTGGTTATATTAAGCCTGCCTTTATTAGCGTGAAGTATTTTTTTTAATCAGTTAATACACTGTAATGGTGACACAAAAACATGCTTTGTGTGCTTATATCAACAGAAACTGCAAGTTCTTGAACAACTTGATACGGGTGAGTCTGTCTGAAAAATGTCTATAGAAATAGTGGTTGGTGTTATGACAGAAAAAGACTGGAGAAAAAAAACCAGAGAAGAGCTTGAATGCCATTCAATGACGGTGGAGAGGGAAGATGCATTAAAAATCCATAAAATGTTAAGAAAACCAAAGTTCAAACTCTTAGATAATTCCTTATGGGTTCGGTTCAGAAAGTACACATTAAATAGCTAAAAAAATATATATAATAAACAAATTTTAGAGTGATATTTATTTCTATAAATTACATAAAATAATGAATAAGTATAGACCATTTAAAAAACAAACAAGAAAAACCATAATTATATATTTAATTACTTAAAGTTGATACATACCTCACTATCGCAATGTTCGACCTAACAAGCAACATTTTGGAATGCATGTTGTTTTGTGTGTTCCCTTGCTTTTTTTTCAAACTCGCTGCGGTTGTAAAGGTATTCCTCAGCCTGAGAAAAAGCAGTAATCATTTTACAAATAAACAAAACCTTTTTAAGTGTTGATATGATTTATATATGCCTCGTTTTAGTCTGTAATAATATTAAAATATATTCAAATCGGTTTACACCTGTTTAGTCTATACATGAAAGTTAATGGCCTGACATTCAACCAAACATTAGCATTCCTGGTAAAAGCTTGTCATTTCATTCTGTGTATCAATTTTTAATGCTTCAAATAAATTTTATATAATATTTTTTTCTTCTTATTTTAATTATAACTCCAACAAATCAATTTTTTCATATTTTTATTTATAAATTATATCATAACCAATTTATTCATATATTTTGTTTGTTATTATCATTATTTATCACTTTATTTTGCTAAACATTTTAAAACACTTCATTTCATAAGTATGTGTGCATGAATAGTACTCAACCCAAAGATTGATTGGAATAATCCGTGACCTTTGTTTTAGGCTAAGGCTACAAGAACAATTTTTCCTGCTACATTAAAGCTGTTTTTGTCGCCCAAAAAATGGAAACCAAAATTTTTGATGGTCAGATGCTAGACTAGCAATAAATATTGCACAAAAGAGAAATTCGACTTCAAGGTCATATTGTGTTGGAATGAGCCAGAGTCCATTTTCCACAACATATCTTGCCCCTATATCTGCCGAACGTGCAATAAAAACTGAGGGACGCTCCTAGGTCCTCACCCAGGGTTGTGCCTTCATGTTCCTCTAATTGTCATTCAAGTGCAACTCCAAGCCACGTTCACTAGAGCTGTGATAAGTGTTATATTTTTATTGTGAGTTACAATATTCAATATTCGAAATGAGTGATAATGTAATCGATTTTATTCATATTGAAGTAATTATTATTCATGTTGAAACGTTCCCACTGACAGAATACAATCAATAATGTTGCAGCTACACAAACGCCACACAACTTGAAGTGGCAAATCATTTTTCTTGATATGATTAATAGAAATTATTTTTGCGTGACTGAAATGTAGACAACACTGAAGATAAGTCATGGGCGACAAGTGGTTATTGTCTCTCTGTGTAATTTCCCTCTTATGAATTTTGCAGCTCTGACTACGCTGCTTTTATCGGTCCGTCTAGCTGCCCCCTGTTCGACTTTTGTAGCTGAGGTCCGGGCAGAAAAAATTTTAAGTGTGGCCTTAGCATGCATATGCTCTAACAGTGAGCTATCCAGATATGTATTGTGCCCTGGGTAATATATCAACTATTATTTAAAAGTGGGGTCTAATATAAACAAGTGACGTTATACTATATTTTATACCTATTAGAAACACCTACCCAGTAAATTGTGGTCAGATTGGGTGCTGCCAAATTGTAAAAGTATTTTATATGGGTGTTGTTACATACAATAATTACATAATTTGAAAAAACATTTGTAAGCAACACACAGTATTCACAAAATGTTAGTTTCAGAATGTTTTGTATAAATGAACTTATAAAAAAATTTGACAATTTGCCAGTGCCAAAAGCAAAAACATGAGTCATTGCAGCTATGTTATTGAGAGCTATAAAATAGACGGCGATATCTCAGGTCCAGTGTAGACTCTGTTTGGAATAATATGTGGTGTGTAACTCTGGACGCAGGATGAACCTGAATGCCCCAATAGTAGAGCATTATCATGCTAAGCCATTGGTCTCAGGTTTAACACCTTTGCCCAGTTATCATTTTCCAACATCTATTTGATTCATGGCCGATTAACAAGGAAAGGTTGATAGTGTCATAACAGCAATCATATAGTTAATCCTAATAAATTAAAATGATAACATTTTAAATTCTAAGTTATTTGATGTTTTTGTTCTTCACACTATTTGTTTAACCCTTTCCCTGACACAGGCATTGAACAACGGCTATGTTTGCCCAAACGTTTTCTGGTGAGGACGCAAATCAATGTTTCATTGCAATATGTTATTGTAACGCCAGCTATCAATGAACCACTGTAGTTTTAACCAGTCCGAATAATTTATATTGAAGCTGATAGGTAGAGCTACTAGTTCAATGCTATACCATCAACACGAATAAAGTAATAAATGAGAAAATTAATGAGTAATGAAAATATTTGTCAGATAAGAGTAGAAAAATGGCTGCTAGGCCTACACAGATAGTTATGCTACACGTGCTCCAGGGAATGGATTAATACAAAGTAGGCAGAATTTAGTTTTTTAAAACAATAAGTTTTATAGAGTTTTTAAATTGGGTTGAATTTTATAAATATTAATCAAGATTGAACAAAATAAAAATCAGATTTAACATGTATGTGCTACATACAATAACTATACTAAATAATTTAAGAATCATTAACAATGGGAACAATTTGTAAATTTCATATTATTTAGTTTTTATTTAAATATTAGGGAATAAAACAGTAAAACATGTGAAAATAGGTCAAAATTACTCATTCAATATGATTTATTATAAACTTTTTATTACAAGCATAAGACATCTATTTTAGCAGGGATTTTTTAATCAGTGCAACTTACCACCAGTTCAGATTATACATATATATGATAACGACTCTAATGGGGTAGGGATGAGGAAGGAAGTATTTTAGAGGTAATCCACTAGCATTTGTATGGAAGGAGACTGGGAATCCTCTTGGGAAAAAGACCCTCAGTAGACCCAACTGGGATTCTAAGCTCGATCTCCCCTTTATCAGCAGGCCAGTTTAACATGAGAGTGATGTCTTAGACCATTCGACCACAGAATCAGGTTACTATAGTAGTTAGTATCATCATAAAATACCTGTTGATTTTTAGTTGCAACTCAAGACATCCTTTAATTTGTTAAAGGTGTTTTCTGGGGAGTTAGTACTTTTTAAGTGAGTCCAACTGAATAAACCCCATTTTGGAGGTGAGGGGGAGAGGTGCATGGAAGAGAGTTGGAACCAAGTGTCAATCCTTGTTTAACTATGTGTGTTCCTTTTGAAGCTAAGGAACCGACTTTTCATGACAGTTGCCAAATAACACCAAAGAGGCAAAGTTTACTTACAATATCAGCCATAAGCGGATCATCGGGGTTGGGAGTTGCCTGAAGAAGTTGGATAGAGGTTAGTAGTCCTGCTAAACTAAAAACTGGTCGCCAAGTTCCTTTTGGTGGCAATTTTAGCATGTCCAAACAAATCCGCCCAGACTCGTCCACATTAGGATGGTAAATAGGAGTCACAAACCTCACATGTGGAGGTTCAAATGGATACCTGACAAAGGAAAACACAGATGCAGGAGCCATGCTATTGAATAGTAGTTAAAACACTTATCAAATTACTATAAAATACATCTTCATTGTTGTTTAAAATTGTTGTCAAACTATTAGAATGCTTTTAGGTCCATTCACTCTAAGACTAGGAAGGTTATATTTACTTTTGAGGGGACATGGTGAGCAGTTTTTAATTTAAAATGTTTGATTACTCTAATTATTTAACTTCCCTCTGAGTTCCTGTGAGAATTAAAACCCCAGCTCTTTTTATCATCTCTTAGCAGTGGCGGCCATCCCAAAGTTAAGGTGTTGTGGTTGCAACACTTGTAAAAGGGTTAATTTGGGTGAAGAGGGTAGAGTAAAAGATGGAAATGGAGGAATAAAACTAATAAAAACACCCTCTAATTAACTACTCAGGGCATCAAACGTTCAAAAACAATTGTTCATGGATAGGCATTAATACACCCTTTATCCTAAACGTCCATGGATGTGGTGTTGTTGGTGCACCAAAGAGGTCCCCCTTTCCTTTGAAATCCATTCTCCATCCAAATTGTGGTCATCTTGAAGAGTCATATGGTCGTCTAAAGCTTTCTCTATTTGTTGTAATTCATTGGATATTTTTGTGTCTTGTGATGTCACAAATCATATTACATGCGCCTGTTAACTTAATAACTGCAAGACCACCTTTTTATACCTACCACACTGTGCGTAAATTTAAACTAAAATTTAAACAAAACAAAGTACATAAATTTGCATGGGGGGGGAGGGATAAAATAGCCAAATGTGCAGTACTTGAACGCTTCCAATAAATACCAGTGCACTTAGGATACCAGAAATAAAGATGATCCTATCTACTAGGTTCATACTAACAGTGACAAAGGAATAAAAGAACAAGCGTCCTATCTCCTTTTGTGGCTGCATGGTCAAAGGTGGTCCCACTTGCAAATGACTGAACCCTCGATGACAGGGAGATCAGAGTCTCGGATGTGTGTACTGAGGGTGGTTTTTCCAAAATGGTTTTCCACTCTCCCTCCATGCAAATATGTGTACACTTTCTTTAAATTCAACCTTCCTCATACCTAACTCAGTGCAACAAAGTACATATGCATATAACCTGAAAAGGTAGTAAGACACTATCCTAAAAAAAAAACCTCTTACTGAAGGATAAAACCAAACTAGATATATTGTGTTGTTACTCAAGGAAATATGCCACAGTTTACAACTTTCTCAAATATTTCATTTTTTCACTGTTGTACTGCTAAATCAATTTCACTTACATTACATTGGGCTGTATACTGTACTCTTTATTCAACATTACATTTACGAATTGTTACATTTTAGATACAACTTACTATCTTGCTCTTAGCAAAAACAATTATGATCAAACCATGATACATCACTATGTCAGAGATCAAAGATATATGAGATGCACCACAAGGTATTATTTATTATCTGTATTTATTTAAGGTATTTAACAAGCACTTTCAGAACAGACAGATGATATCAGCACATGAAAATTTCTATGAGCAATTACAAAAGGCTATAATAATTTTGCCAGGAAGGGTATTTTCTTATACCTTCTAGGGTTCTTTTACACGCCAAAATCGACAAGGACCGATGGCTTTACTTCCGCTACAAAGGAAGTTGTGCTCAAATGTCTATATCTCAGGAAATATCCATCGACTCCGGCCGGGTTTGAGCCCATGAACATCAGATCCTGAGACAAGCACTTTACCTCAGCACCACCGAGGTCGGCATCAAGGTATTAAAGTTAAGGTGGTACAATCATCAAATATCCCAATTTTCAAGTCTTGACTGGGGAATCAGGAGGAATTGAAAAAGAAAATATTCATGGATATAGCCACTATAGCTTAGCTACACTTCTTGTTGAGTAAAAAATATACTCCGAGATGGCATAGGTATTCAATTCTTTGGACAAGAAAAAAAAAGTCAATGTGGGATGGATTTAACATTGACCACCCATGTCAGTATTTATGTTATTCCAAGTTAGGCTAAGTATTATATTAAATAATAGGCAGGCAAAGGGCTTCACAGTTGAAATGGGTGAGTTTCTCATCCCTCACTTATTCCCAAAATGTAATAATTGATGCACGTCTTATTTATTCATTTTAAAATAACATAATTTACACTTTTTAAGAATCTCAAATATATGCAATTCTAATAACTTTACAAACATCACAATATCCTCTTGGTCATTATTTATACAAAACATAAATGATTCATTATTCCTAAAGCTACAAGATGAGACAAAAATACCAAGCTCAAATGTGTATGGATGTGTGCCTACTATTTAAGGAGTATTTAGATTATACTAAGTCATAATTAAACACGTACCGGTGTAGCCATCAGAATGATAGCATAGTTTATCAACAAAATAAAACTTTAGTTCAATCTATCTAGTCATAGAAAGCATAAATACAATGGAAAAGTTATCTTACTTGTCTGGTATCACTATTTCTAGTCTGAAAACCCCAGACTCATAAGGCGTGTCCTTCATTCCAAGTATACCTGAAATAATAAAATGATTAATTTAAATATCTAGCTTTCTAAAAGTTAGCTATTTAATTTCCAGTGATTAAATATTAAAAAATAATACAATGAAAGAAAGAGGTTACACAGTAGAGCAGTAGCTCTCAGCTACAGTCCAGCCCCCCGCAGTTTTGTGTATTAAGTAAGGTGTTGTCATCTCGCCTGCTTTCAAGGAATGTAGAACTCGAGATATTCTAAGCAATTATTTTACTGGTTGTTCTCCTCCATGGGTGTGAAACATGGTCACATACCTTTCATGACAAAAAGAAATTAAGGGTGTTTGAAAACAAAGTGTTTAGGAAGATATTTGGTCCAAAACAAGATGAGGCTACTGGGGAGTATAGGAGGTTACATAATGATGAGTTACATATCCTGTAATCATCACAAGATGTTGTTAGGATGATCAAGTCGTGTAGATTATGGTGGGTAGGACATGCAGCACAAATGGAAGAATCTAGAACAGTGTTCAGGGTATTGACTGGCAAACCCAATGGGAATAAACCGTTGGGAAAACCTAAACACTGTTAGGAGGATAACATTAGAATGAACTTGAAAGAGATAGGGGTTAATGAGGTGGACTGTATAGAACTGGCTCAAGATAAGGAGAGGGTATAATGAGGTGTACTGGATAGAACTAGATCAAGATAGTGATAGGTGGTATACTTTTGTAATTTATGAGTTCCTAATGCCATAAAGTAAGTATATTTCAACCAGGAGGTTTTAATTGTCCTTATTGTTTTTTGCCAGCATCTTGGTTTACTGAGTTATGTGGCTGAAATTTGGCAAGAATATTTGGTGACAGATCATACATGTGTGATAAACAATGTTTTCAAATATGAAACAAAACAAATTGAAGTTTTTAGTCAAGAATCCCTGATCTCCACATAAGTTTAGTGTAAATTATTAAGAGTTGAAAGGATAGCAAACTTTCCTTTGTATGATGATAATGGTCGTGAAAATCTAGTCAAATAGACCATATTTACACAAACACAAATTATTATTCTTCTTTTGCCTAATAAATATGTCTGTACCATGAATGCTTGAATTGTAAATGTTTGTATAAATATCTTCTGCAAGATTTTTGAGACCAATAAACCCCTATGGATTAGTCCAGGTTGGTCCAACATTTTAAATTCCAAGGAACAAATCTGACTAACAGTTTACACTGCGGGCCGAAGATATATTTAGTAATCCCATTAACTAAATATTGGCATACAAACAACACTTAATAAACCATTAATTTCAATACTTATATATAAATTGTATATTTGGTTGGGAGAATATTTCAAATTTTACTGTCAAAAAAAAAGTTATTAACCTCCCAAAAACGTATTATGAATTATGCATGCACACGCACTTTCACAAAACAACTCAGCATTATAAACATATTTATACATATTTTTACTATTAAAATAAAGATATAATAAAATGTAATGATGACCTTTTTAAATAAATATTTTTATTTGAATCAATATCTATTTCACATCTGCCACGAAGGGTCCCCCTTTCATTTTCCTCCAGGATACTGTGAGGGCCACAATTTGAATGAGCACAAGCTGTCAGTTGGACCACACTAGCTTAGTCTACAGCTCTATTTAATTATTTACATTTGTGTCAGTTTATATGATTTGATACAACTTGGCATTTCAATAATTAACTAACCAAATGTAAACGAATAATTCAATTCAATGGATTGCATGTGGAAGAGGTAGGTCGACTGTTAACTCACATTAACATCAATTATTTAATTTTATTATAGAGAATATAATACCAAACAGTGTTAGCTTGGTAAGTGCCAAAATACAATCATACAAAAAAAGTGAAACTGATAGTTAGTACAAAGGACTAAATATGATGAGATGTATGAAAGAGATCATACCAGTTGACTCGAAGTAGTCTGTTTAGCTATGAACGCTAGTATTACTGGATAGAGCAGGGTCATAGCATAATTAATTTTACAACAAATTGTTGTCTCTAGCAAAGTAAAAGAAAGCCCACATTTGACATATAAAGTCCTAAACTATTTTTATTGTAATGTTCAGTTTTGTACCAACAATTTTAGAAAAAGAATTTGAAGCTTCACTCACAACTGAGCCTTAACTCATAACATGATTTCACATTTCGGTGAAGTAGGGCAAGTGAGAGATCACTTTCACATCTTCTTTATACCACTGCTTTAGTGAGAGACAAATGTTCCTCCATTTTGTTTTAAGGGAAGAGAAACCTTTTTTGTTGATTAGTTACCCTAAGGTAAGGTGAGCTATTAACATGGTTGTTATAGTTTTCCCCAGCCAAAAAAAACCCACTTTTAAGAAAATACTTTTATTTTGCTTACAAAGCAATAATCTAATTAATTTTTGAAAATGGTTAGTCATTCTGTTAAAAAACTTTTGGTTCAAATACAATAATAAAATATATTGATTTATATAAGATATTATACACAATTTTTGAAATTACAGATTTTATGCAATAGACTAAGCTATAAAATGTGTTTTAGTTGGTTGAACAAAATAATATGTTCAACTAGCAACTCACTTGGGATTATATAATTTTAAGGTACCCACACTGTTGCTAGGCTCTAGAAATAATACTTTGTCGAAAAAGCAAATGAGATGTCAAAAGTTCTTACCTTAAATATCTTTAAGTAAAGAAAGTAACAAATCAATTCTATCATTTCACGGTCTTTCTGTCTCCCCTCTCTTTCATTCTCCCTTTCTTGGCTCATAACACGTCTTGCTGATGTGTGGTTGGATGACTTGTTTTCACCCCTCCTCTCTTCCCCTGTTCATATTCCGGTCTGGGAGTGTTCCGTATTTCAGTGTTACGAGCTTGACGATTAGAAGAAGTCTTTTTTTAGTTGTTGGGACTGAACAACTGTCTTATCCTTGTTCTGTTAACATACTCAGCTGGGTACTAAGGTGCTATGACGTCGTACGAGGTGGAATCGAGGGCTCTCAGGAGTTAGCCCCCGCCACAGAGGGATCTCACATATCTTTCACTCAACTGCAGGCGCACTTCTCTGGCGTTCGCCTTTCCATCATGAGGATCCCTGGGCTCTCAGGAGTTAGCGCCCGCCTCCAGGGCTCACAGGAGTTAGCCCCACCACAGAGGGTTCACACTTGCCATATTCTCAACTGCTGGTACACTTCTTTCGCTAGCACTTATCCACCACGAAGATAAGGGTGGAAGTCTACTAGCTTCGCTGCATCAGAGTAACTCCAGGCTAGTGGGCCTGTTCGACTGTATCTCGCTAAGGTGACATGAGGAAGGTTTCAACTACATTGCCGGGGGCTAGGCTTGGTGCCAGATACTGTGAAATTGAGGAGGTTTTGTCCTGGGTTGCTCGTCTTTGAGCTATAGCTAGCACGGCTACTTCAGGGCCTATCTATTGTCAAGTTATTTTGTACTATATAAGCACTTGGTCTACTGGGTACGCCCACCAATAAAATAAATGTCCTTTGGGATTAGATAACCTAACAATATAGTTATATATATATATATATATATAGTAGGTTCGAACTACATGTTTAGTGTGGCTTAGCCATGTTTAGATTTTACATTTTTTACTGGTTGGCTCTGAATGCGAAATGTATTGCGTAGTAATCTTGTACGCACTACAGCTGAGTAGATCAGGCTAGATTGGTATATAATATTATGAGGTTTCTCTGGGAGTTTGTTTAATATGCTGAACGTATGCCTTAGACATTAGAGAGTTACTAGCTTTGAGGTACGACCTAATTAGGTCATTCAAACCTATTGTAGGGTTCCTATTACTATGTGTTATTTGGTATGTTTGTATTTACCACAAAGGGGGCTCCTCAAGCCATCCCCTGGCAGGAATTAATCCTGATCCGTAGTACCCTATGGTAATTAAATTTGATCAAGGGCTAAATGTTAGTTGTCCACCGCTAATACAGTAATCTCCCGATCGGAGGCCAGCTATTGATGGATAGGTGGAATAAGATTAACCCTCACGTGTTGGGGCATGACGTTCAGGCTGTTGATTCATTTGACTAAGGCGGGCATCCACCATTTATTGATAGTTTAGTGCCACCCATAGGGTGGCAAGAGAAAGCCCATACGTGTTGGATTGTCTAGTTTGCTTACGAAGCCTTATCATAGCTTTACATTATTGTGCCGGGTGTCAGGCCTGTAGTTAGCGGCTCCAGCCTATAGTGATATATCCAATATGTATTCTTTTATTTATCAGTTCACCATGTTGTTCAGAATTCCAATACCATACAAATAAACTATATTGCTCACCTAATGTATTGTATTATGATTGAGCTAATAAATTGTTATGCTTATTGTTATTTGTGTTATGTAACTTGCATCCCTCCTTTAACATTAGAAAGTAGGGTGCACTTTAATTAATGTTACATACTATATTTTTGATATGGGAAACCATTTAGAACCAAGCTTTTAATGCATTTTAAGTTAAGTGTGAAAATTTTTGTATTATTACTTTCTTTCGACACCTCAGAGATAAAGTATTGTAATTGTCAAAAAAAGTGAACTCGAGATTTTGATAAATGTCGATGTTTCATAACCCCCTGAAACCAAAAAGTGGTTTTCGCAATACCGTCTGTCTGTACCTAAAGATAGAACCGAAACCATTTTACCGATCGGGCTAAAACTTGGCATCTGAGGTTTTCATGAGGTCTCTCCAAGGGTTTTTTGGAAGTGGATATCCAACTTTAAATCCAAGGATAGTTTACTGTAGGGCAAAAAGAAAAAAAAATTCAATTTTCTCCAAATTCGCTCTTGCAATTTTGATTAAATTTTATATGTATTTACTGTTTATCACTATAAACAAGATGGCAACTCTTCTTTTTTCATGAAAATGACTTTGAGCA
The DNA here is from genome assembly GCA_902155825.1 of Timema genevievae. NCBI lineage: Eukaryota > Metazoa > Arthropoda > Insecta > Phasmatodea > Timematidae > Timema > Timema genevievae. Next base: position 38,082 of record CABFWO010001247.1, read on the forward strand.
CTGGCGCAGCCAGGATTCGTTTGTGTGGCATTGGGAGGGAGTTTAGTTTCACTGACAAACTAAGTGGGGTCCATTGGTTTTTCCCGCGAAAAAAATTTGAAAATTTAAGTACTGCAAAATGTACTGCAAAATGCAAATGCATCAAAAGAAATAAAATAATATCCAAAATAATTTAAAATTTATAAAAGTTGTCATAATTCTGTAATTATTATGACTATTAAGTTTTTATGAACAAATTTTTATTCGTGCATAGTGTTAAAATATATAAAGATGCAAGTTTCAATAAATTGTATTTTGAAAATTTGATTCATAAAATTATTTTATGAGCTAAAATCTGAAAATTCAAATAAACAACTTGCACTAACTCCTAACTCACAAAATCCCTTTTGAACTAATTCACTTTAGTCTTATGTTAATTTTCCATGGCTTCATAGAAAGTTCATTGAGAAATTCATCCTGCCCATGTGGAAAAATAATATCTGGCCAGAACTGGTCCACATCTGGGCCAGATATGCCCAGATCTATGTCATATATACCCAGATCTAGGTCAAATATACCCAGATCTAGGCCAGTTATACCCAGATCTGGAATTCCCAGATCTGGCAATTCCAGTTCTGGGCCAGATATGGCATTTTTCCACATGAGCCTGTAACTGACACCTCTGTATGTATGTACATGAAGCTCATTAAGTCTGTCTACATTTCTAGAGTGCCTCATGTATGATTTCAACAGCTTTAAGGACGAGAAAGAGGTAGGTGGGTAGCGAGGTCTGGGGGGCGGGGGGGTCAACCCTGAACCAGTGACTTTGAGGGTACTTTACATGGGGGAAATGTTTTAATTTTCATCATTTCTCTGCAACTGTTTGGGATACAAAATAGCTTAGTGTTGTTAAGTTGTAGTACTATTAAAGATAAAAATCTTTTATTTGAGATATATTTTTAAAAAACCAATAATTTCTGAGCTATAAGCAAATATATATATATACAAAGATGTTTCTCTTTTCTCAATTTTTCTGTAACAGTGTTCCTAGTTCCTAATACCATAGAGTAAGCAGCTGTTAACAGTGTATATTAATTCATTTATGATATTTGGTGTAGTATTTCTACAATATATAGCCCTATTATTTTGTTTCACAAATCTTATGAGTTTTTAGTAAATGTCTATTTTAAGATAAAAGCGGGAGAAAGTATGTGCAGTGCACCGTACTATTTATTTTTTAATTATTGTGATAATGAAGGAATAAAACAAAGTTTGTGACCAATCGGGAATGGTATATAATGTTTGTCCCATTGGAGTTTTTTTAATTCACAAAATATTGCAATTTTACTCACACAAAATTGGAACTGGAAAATACAGAAAATGGAATAATACAAAGTTATTTTTTAAACTTTAAAATTACATGCTGAAAAAAAATTCAGTCAACTAAGTGGGGTATCTTTCAACCATAGCAATTGGGTTTTTATAAACAATTAATCAGAAGAAATTGATAACAGCATAGCCATTAGAGCACACAATCACCATCAAGCAACACAGGATTGTCAATATAGCATTACTGTGTGCATTTAGTGAGTTGGAGAATTTTGACTAAATGTAATATTCATCCGGTTCCAAGTTTTAAAAATTTATAAATATGGGTGTCATTCAATTCTCCGTATTCTTGTGTGTGTAATAAAGTGAATAAGATATTGAAATATTGTAATGTACCATGACAAAAGAAAGAGCATAGGTACCATAATCATCTCTCTCTTTAAGGTGATGTTCATGAATACAAATTGTTATGAGGCTTAATTGTGTGTTTACGAGTGTCACGTGTATTTAATTAGACTAGTGAGGTATATATGATGTGAACAGAATTTAGAGGAATTGTACCCACATTTTAGTGGAGGGAGTGTGGCAAATCATTTAGTAAAAACAGCCATCAGTAACTAGGATTCAACTCCTGACCTACCAATCTTTGACAAACCAGACTTGATGAACCCAAAATTTAGTCATCCTGCCCAACAGCACAGGTTTTTTTTTTACTTTCTTCAGTCTGTAAGGGAAGTGTGTCAGTCTGTGTTTAGATATTTTAAGCCATTCGGTGTCCAAAAAACTTCCTCAATGTCGCAAAAGCTTGCCAGATACTTGTCCAAATCACGCCATGAGGCAAATGGATTATTACTATTAACAGTGTTAGTTCAGCTTATACACTATAGGTGTGCTACGATTCTTAAATAACAAAAAAAACATTAACTTTCAAGTTCTTAAATACATAAATTCAGTGGATGTAGATGATTTTAGAGATATTATAAGTCTGTGATTCTATTTCTATCCAAGTATTGATTATATCACATCTATTATATCACAATGCATATTAAAAACCCTACATAAGTTATAGGAAGTGTGTGTGGGCAGTGGTGGAGATTAAGTGTGGCAGTGGATAGTTGTGTTCCTGTGTTGCCCTCTATTATTAGGTTTGAAAGCTATCTCATATGTATATAACACAAATGAGTAATAATACATGGTACTAAAGAAAGCTAGTGCAGCAGAACATTATGATTTCCGAGCTACTCTTGTATTACAGTACTTTACTATTTAGTGCAAAAGTGTACTTTGGAAGGAAGATATTGTGGTTGTGGCAAACAATGTTACTTTAGCGAAGTAATGTAATTGAATTGCAAAATGTACAAAATTATGGGTTTCTTAAGGTTTTGCGGGAAGATTACTTTTCACCATACCCCTAGATGGGAAGTTGCAACCACCCTTAGGCCCAACCCACACACATTGCCTGAGCAAATCTAGTTTATATTCAACCATTAGGATAAAATTCCAATTGAAAAACAACCTTTAAACAGCTTCTAAAGCAGGGAAGGGCCTAAAAGGCCATTTATAAGATAATTTTTAAAGCTCATTGGTACTTTCTAAATCATTATGACTTTCTAAAAACAGACCACGGAAAATTGAATAATAATAATGTTTTCTGAAATGTTATCAGCTGTCATCATCTAGATCTGCAGTTCTAACATGGATTCTGTCCTAGAGTCCTCTGGGGGTCCACGAAACCAATCTAGATTTTTAATTTATTTTTATTTGTATTTTCACATTGTATAACAAATTTTTGCAATTCACAATTTACTTAAATATATTTTCCTTTTATTAACATGAAATGGGTTACTTATAATACTATAAATATGTATGTAGCCTATGTTTTTAATTTTATCTTGTATGATGGGGGAAATTGTGGAGGGGTGGAGGGTGACGGGGGGTGGGGGGTTGCAAGGAATTATAATTTGCTTTAGGGAGTTCACGATATGGAAAAGGTTGGGAACCACTGATCTAGATGAACTAGGCTGGTATATGATAATCACTTCGGTGGTCTAAGGCAGGGTTGACCAATGTTTTTCATCCCAAGGGCCAAATTTGATAATCAGTTTGCACTGCGGGCCGCAGGCTGAATATAGCCTATACTAGTAATCTCATCAACTTAATATACACCTACAAATTTAACACTTAATAAACAATTATTTTCAATACTTAGGCCCTACAAATCAAATGTATTTTTGGTTGGTAGAATCTTTCAAATTTTACTGACCAAAAAAAGTTGATTAACCTCCAAAAAATGTATTATGAAATATGCATGCACGCGCGCGCACACACACACACACACACACACAATCACAAAACAACTTAGTGTTATAAATATTTATGCATAGGCCCTAAGTTATTTTTATTAATCAAATAAATGCATAGTAAAATGCAATCATGACTTTTTTAAATGCATATTTTAATTTGAATTGCTAAACATTGCTTGTGAAGACACAATCTGTGTACAAATAGACAACGTGAATGTGAGAGTGCTGTTATATGTGGATGATGTCGTAATAATGGTTGAGAATGAAAGTGACTTGCAGAATTGTTTGAATGTGGCGACAGGCAGAATGGATCTTTGTATAAATGTATCCAAGACTATGGTGATAGTTTAGATATCTAAGACAGATTGAGAAATGAGTGTCAGTTTAGTATAAATGGAAAATTGTTAGAACAAGCGAATGATTTTGTGAATCAGGGCATAATGTTTAGTAAAAATGGAAGGAATGATGGTGAAATTGTGTTTAATAAGTTGTATAGTAGCGCCTAACTCAACTGAAGGTTGATTTTATTGGTCAGTTGGCCTCACTGTGTAGGATACTTTTAGTGTTTATTCTAACATGGATTTATTTATAACCTTCATGTATAATTCATTGTTCATTCATAGCTGGTACTTTATGTAAATGAGACGTCTTGAAGTTGCTAATTATGTCTAAAAGTTAATTTGTATGTGATAATAAAACAAATTGAAAGACTGGTGAATGCATCTTGGAGAGTAGTTGGATGTATATGGAATATTGCAAAGAATGTAGTATAGAAAGAGGCAAAGATGGCAGTGCTGTATGTAAAAGTGTGTAAACGCCAATATTGTTCTATGAATGTTAAGTGTGGGTTTGTCAGGTGAAACACAAGAGCAAGGTGAATGTGGTTGGAATGAGATATCTAAGAAATGTATGTAGACAATCTTGTTTGGCCAGAGACAGTAATGAGTGGGTGCTGAAGGAATGCAGTTTGAAAGTAAATCCAATTGGTAAATGTGAAAGAAGTGTCTTAAATTGGTTTGGGCATGTTAAGAGGATGAGTGTGGATCGAGTGACGCAAATATATGAAAGTAGAGTATGTGGTTCAAAAGTAGGGAGTAGGCCTAGGCCATGTAAGACATGGGCTGTATCCAAATAGTTTACTTATACGGCGTCGCCTTGGCTCAATACCCTTAATAGCTGCATTGGCAATCACGTGACCAAGTTTAGATCTGTCCGAATAGTCGTGAACGATACCTATGCAGTCTTATCGAGGTCTTGGTAACTATGGATATGGAAGGCTACCAGCCATGCACTGTTCTCGCGGTGTTGGTTGCGATGTTTGACTGACAATTGTTTTAGTATTATCGTTTTGTCTGCTAGAGCACCGACTTCCATTTTCCGCCATTTTAAATATGGTTGTTGCAGTTCGAAAAGTTTGATGCAGTCTTCGCTATGTACGGCGCGAGAAGTGTAAAATAATCAAGACTGCATCAAGTCTAAAATTCAAAGGTCCAACTAGGGAGCCTTGGACTATTTGGATACAGCCATGGCTAAATGTTGTGGATGTAGAAAAATCTGTGAAAAAGAGAAACACTAAGAAATTTAATAATAAAAGAAAATATCTGAATTTGTGTATGGATGTTGTTGAAGTGAAAGAAAGCTAGGGAAGTGTGGAGAAAGTTAATAGGATGGATTAAGTACAGCTTCAAAATAAAAACTTATATTATATGGTGAGGGGTAGGCCTAAACATTTAAGTTAATTTTAGTTTTATCATTTTTATTCTTCAGCTTAAATATTTGTAATTTTGATTAACAAATTTATTCAAATATAAATTTACAGTTCCAAAAAAGCTTCCCATGAAGTTATGTGTATTGGAGCTTTCTACAGTGGTAAATTTGTTATTACTAATGAATAGGCCTTAGGCCTATACATTATCCATTTATGAAAAAGTCACAGTAGAAGGCTTAGCATAAAAACTCTACAGCCCTGAATACAAAGCAAAAGGATCATGTGTCAAAGCCCACTTCGGTGGCTGCATGGTCTAAGGCACCACTCTCGTATGGGCATAGCTCGGATATTCAGTTAACATAATTATAGCCAATTAAAATTGCTTGTACCGATTAACATAGAACCTAAAACACCAAGCCCATTCAACCTCCCCCTAACATTCCCAGTATTTCTAGAACCACTGGGGCTAGGAAGTAGCTCTTTGGGTGGGGAGTACCCACGGGCGCTAGACTTCAAACACCACCATCCTAATCCACCTCACCACCCCCAGACTTATATTTGGAACTACTGAGGATACAATAGATTTTAAATATTTAATTACCCATAGAAATTTATATCCATTTGTAAGTCAAGGCCTAAGCCTACATATGAATTTCTGCTTTAAGAATTATTATAATAAATTAGAGCTTATTTTTAAAGTGTTGGTATATTTTTATAATAGTGACAAGTCATTTTATTTTTCGTTCATTTGCTAAGACTTTTTTTTCTTTTTGATTTGCTTAATACAAAAATACAAACTTACAAGCATCAAGAACATCCAATTTTGATTCATCTTTTAAACAACATGAAATACCAGGCGGAGGCTGCTTCATGATTCTTTCTAACTCTCGCTTGAGTCTTACTGATTTCTGCATTTTAAATCAACACATTATTACAATGTAGGATAACAATAAATCAATGATAAAATAGAAAATTAATTTTCAAATCACCGACATAAATTATGGCGCCAACCTTTCAAGTTTCACAATATAAATCTAAGCTTTTCCCTATCTACAATGTTGCCAACTCTATAGTCTCTAGCGATAGTACATGGACCTGAAATGGATTTTATTTTTACTGGTAGGATACTACTTTCTGACATTATATTGATAAACCCACTGATTTTCATTAAAAAAATATGAATATATAGATAGATAGATAGATAGATAGATAGATAGATAGATAGATATGTAAAATTTGTTACTTTATAGCAGAGCCACAGGATACTACTTTTAGAAAATATCCTAAAATTGGATTGAATAGGTGGTGAAATTATATCAAAAGTAGTATCCAGATCGTACAGCTGGCAACACTGCCTATCTATGATCTAAACATGATAGCCAACTCATTTTATAAAATCCCACAAGAGGTGATCATATTGATTAAACTTCACGTTGGACATTCTAATGTTTATCTTTTTTAAAGAGTGCTTCGTACAATTAAAATAATATTTTAGTATACTTTAAATTTTGGAAGCCAATTAATGCTCAAAATATCTTAACCATCAAAATTTCCTAACGCTAAATAAATTATATTTAAATTAAATATTATTATTTATCCTTAAATTATACAATAGCCCTAAAGACATTTTCTTCAAACAGCCAGGAATATTCAATTCACTTCCAATGCCACTATCTGCCCAGTACAGTTTATAAACCACTAGTCCCTCGCCCTCACAAATCAAGAATCTCGTCTACAGATAAAGCTACTATCACACGACACTTGCTTGTACTAGAAATCAAGTGTGCTAGCGAGAAGACATTATGTCATGTTAGGTTGTCTGAAATACATTTTATGTCGAGAGAATTGTAAAACTAACACGTTGGCAAGCCTAGCATCGCTAGCCTTCATTGATCTCTATAATAGAACTGGATGGACATACACATGCACATTCCAAGGATAAAGGCGTGACGCTCAAGTGTATCGTCTGCTACACTGAGGGGGGGGGGACAGATTTAACGGTTTCTTTAAATGTTCTTATGCGAAAACATGTCTCTGATGAATAAAAGTGTTATTGTTTGAAAATAGTGAAGTATTATACCACACTTTCCTGAAGAAACATTTACATTAAAGGATATACAATCCAGTTTTATAGGTAATACTGTACAAATACGAATAAAACCTTAGATATTTCAGATTTTATGTAGTTGTCATCAATGCTGTTTACAATCTGCCACGACTACACTTATATTTAAAGTTGGTTATTAGCTTTAATATTGGTTTAAGAAACAATATTATATTGAAAGTTCGATAAATATAATGAACAAGGTATCTTAAAACTTGATTACATTTGTTTGAATGACAAACTTTGTATAGTTGTCATGTATTCAAACTATCACATAGGTTATAGGCTTGTGGAAAGTATTATTTTAATACCTGTTTTTTTTAATTTGTCTCATATCTTTTAGAAACCATATTATGTTGAAATCTCGATAACTATAATGAAACAAGTTAGCTAAAAACAGTATTAAATTTGTTTGAATGACACACTTTTTGTAGAAGTCTTACGTTCAGATGATAATTTAGGTTATTGGCTTGTAGGAAGTACAGTATCTACTAAACCCTGATTTTAGTAATAATCTCAATCTGTAAGACCTTATTTCTTACCAGAATACTATCATATATATAATATTTTGGTAGGATAAACGGCAATTTAAAACGGAAGTAGAAATTTCCTTCTGTAAGGTCTTTTATGCTAACTAAACACAACTATAGGGTAGGATTCTGGTACAAGATAAAGCCTTATAAGCGAGCTTCCTTCAAAAATCATCGTATATATTAGGCTACTTCAACTTATTTAAAGAAAAAACTAACCAGTTTTGAACTTTTATATACTCTTCAAAGCTTTAACTAACATATTTATTTAATTTAACCACTCTCACATTGATGTATCTCATATAATCAATAAAATTAATGAACGATGTCAAAATGCCACATTACCTTGTATGAGTGAAAGAGAGAAAGAGATACCCGAAAATTTCTTACCCAATGGTATGCAGACGACAGCTCGAAAATTTCAGCCACAGATGTCCATCCAGTTATATTATAGAGATCAATGCTAGCCTTGTACAGTGTTCTTTTGATTGTGTACTAGAATAATAAGTGAACCATTCCTAGAAATACTTGTGTCTTGTTAATGTCTTGTTTAGCAAATGGTTCATATATTGATTACCGTACATACATAACACATTATTTATTTGAACCTACACCAACATCTTTATATTTAACAGAAAATTAAACAGCTGCTTGAACAAAGGAACGCTTTTTGAGTTTGACATATTAACTAAAAAAGTTTGGAATATGATATAAAGTAATGTACACGTTCCAACTTGATGAACAGGGCGATTCATCAATTAATATTCCAATGTCTTAGGAATGCTGCAAGATACACCATGCGAAGATGAAACCTTGCGCATCAAATTAAGTCGATATTTTGTGTAGGCATATAACCGATCCGAGGGTGGAACAAAGACGTACAAATAAACTTAAGGAAGCCCTTAACTACCGAAAATCATGGTGTAGCTACAAACATTGTGGTACCATTTTGCTTATTAAAAAAAAAAGTCATGAGCATTGAATTAAGTTATGCTCTTCAAGCCTTTAACTATCACATTAACTAATCATGCATTGATATATCCCATATATTTATACAAATTAACGAACCATTTCAAAATTCCACATTCACTTGTATGTGTGTAAGAACGAAAGAAATACCCTAAATTTATCTCTCTCTTACACATGGTGTGCATACGACAGCTCAAAAATTTCAGCCAAAGATTTTCATCCAATTATATTATAAAAATCAATGGATTTCACTCTCTATCTCTCTTATTATAGTTAAAACATATATACATAATAAAAAAAGTATTGTAGCTGTGAATATTTTTTGCCTCGAAACTCACCTTTCGGTTTTTGGTTTATTTAGTACCTAATAGGCAGAAGCATCTAGCCAGCTGGGAAAGCTAGACTGATTTTTCTGCTCGAGATTAAATAATGTAGCTCGAACTTTTGTGCCCACACCTGGTCCAACTTGGGTCACCTACTCACCTACGCACTTTACATTCTTGTGTTCACTCCAACTCTTATCTCATGTGGCCTTGACTGACTGCCTCTCTGCCAGATTCTGCTAAATTCAGAAACGGGCTAGTAATCAAGGTTCCTTCCTCCCCAAGTATAGTCTATTAATATTGCATTACATTAAATCCGAAGAAATGTACTACAATTGAGTAATAAATTATTCACTCTTAAACCCGACTTCAAGCCCGACGCCTAACTTAAGGGGTTCAAATACATTAAAAAAAAAGAATTAACAGAAGAAAGAGAGAGCAGAGAGAGAGAGGGTGAGAGAGCAGAACAATTGGGCTAATCATAAGTTATACCCGGCACACGCAATTAAGACCAATTGTGGGACAGGTCCTTAGGGGCAACCTATAGACAAATGTAATAATAATAATAATAATACCAATGACTCGACTACCACACAACAATTTATCTTGCATTTTGTACCTAAGGATGAAAGAGTGAAAATAGTTACCAAAAACTTAGTTCAAAGATAATTTATTAGATATTCAAAAAATATGAACAACGATTAATTTAAAATAATTAATCCAACGAAAGGGTTAAAACATTTTGTAATTTTAATACCTTGGCTTCGTATTAAGAGTGCCTAAAAGTACATGCGATTACCATCACTAATTACGTCAACAAAATTAGCAGTCAGGTTAAGGAGACATATAAGATTCTTCAATTTAACCTCTTGCTAGCGCTGATGGCGCCCGATTCATTAAGTTCATACATAAACATTGGAAGTGAAACATTAATAGCTTTACTTTATTATTAGGTTCCAAAGAGAAACATAAAAGTTCAATGTAATAGAGATTGGCCTTAACCACCAATGGCTTAACCAATTAAATTACGAGAAATTAAATTTCACGTTAACGCCCAATAGCCTGAGTTTACTATTATTGCAAGTTTTAAGTTCAACAAGGAATATCGTTAGTGATAACATTACTGGATATATGTTCACAACGTTTAAGTCCATTAAACGTGAAATAAATATTTATCATGTACAATATATAATTATAAATTGCAATTTAAGATGTCCATATCAGTTCAAGTTCTAAGTCCAAGTGCATTTATATTTGAGAAAATTACTAAGTCCATCTAAATATCATAATGAACAATATCATAATATATTTGTTTATTTAGTTTGTGTTCAAAGTTTAAGTCCATAACGCCAAAAAAGAATTTAAATAAAAAGAATAAGGCCGAAAAAGAATTTTGCTTACATTATTAATTTTTGAAGCTTTCGCTTGCTCAAGCGAATACCAAAGCCAGTCCAAGAGTGGTATTTCAATCACACGATCACTCTTTTATACGGTTAAGACACAGTCCACAGAACACGGGGTGATAGGGTGATGAGAAGGGGGAAACCAAAGAACGTAAACAAGAAGGGGGGGGTTTCCACAAGCTTCTGGACTGGAATGGAGACGACACATGGCACTGGCGAAGACCAACCGAAGATCTTTGGTTTGCAGGATTGTTCTCTGGGAGTTGAATAGGCGCGGTCTAGTCTATGATGATTAGTCGTCTTGTTGACGTGTGTGTATTTTGGTGGGCCGGTCGGATCTAACGTTGAGCCAGCAGCAGACGGTGTTCGTATAATAGAGTAAGTCCGTTGTTATCGACTTGGTTGTGGTTATCTTGTAGCAAGTGCTACATTCTTTTTATGATTTCTACAGGTTTGAGCAAGTACTGTGGTCCATCTCCCTTTTCTCAACCATATTTTATTATAACCCAAAATAGAATTTTATTTACAAATCTTGTTAGCAAACACATAGTCCGTAACCACGAATACAGAAAAATCTCTATTATTTTTTGTGAGATTCCTTTGGCCCACAATTTTGGATTCAGGGGTGTCAATAGTTTGACATTGACCATTCCATCCAAGCATATTTGGTGACAGAATAGAATAAAATAATTGTTTGCTTTAAATTCAGGTTTTCAATTAATGGGGACACCTTTAAATTGGTCATTTGGTATGCCAAGATTCAAAACAGTGGTTTTTAAGCACTTTTATCTCGAAATCAAGATACATGTTAGGTGGCACGCCCCTATAGGGTCATAATAGAGGTACTCTATTACTACTACCAATGCCCCACAGTGTGATCGTGCCACGTCTACAGGTTTTCAAATGAGGCAACCTTAAAATTAGTCGATTGACACAACAAGAGTTGGAAAATGTGATATTTAAGGGCATTTATCTTGAAAAACATATCTAGATTAGTTTGAACAACCACGTAGGTTCGTAGTGGAGTTTTTTTTAAGTAGTAGAAGTTTTACTGGTAGTACTAGTAGTAGTAGTAGTAGTAGTAGAAGTAGTAGTAGTAGTAGTAGCAGTGGCGGCTCGTCACTTTAGAAGCTGGAGGGCGCAGCCTGTTTAGTTAATAAATTATTTCTAAATAATATATTTAAAGGAAGACACAAATTTCGGAGTATGTTTTGCTAAATATTCATTTATTTAAACTCAAAAATTAATATCACAAACAACATGCAAAGATAAAAAAAATAAACTCACCCCAAAGAACGTAGATGTGTTGTAGAAACTGCAGCTGTGTAATGTGCATAAATATATATGTATGTATGTTCAATGTCCTCACAATCTCACAACATTAATATGTAGGATACACAATATTTACATTATTTACACTTGCGAGAAATGACTTAGAACGCAATAAACAAAGAAATTATTTATATACGAGGTCCATACGCCTCTCCTTTAAGTTAATGAACTTTTCCATAACTCTGTCGTCAAAGTCCTTCATTTGTGTGATAAGTTCCTTGTTTATGGCTACCATCGCTAGAGCATTAAGTCTGTCATTTGTTGTTGTATTCCTTAAGAAAGTCTTTATTCTTTTCAGTGTAGAAAAGCAACGTTCAGGTTCAGCAGACGTCATTGGGGTCGTTATGATAATTTTTAGAAGCTTCGTCACCTCACTGAAAACTGAAATAATGTTATTTTTCTCCATGAAGTTCAATAGTTGTATTGCTCCTTTAATGTCAAAGTCCTGTCGTCTGTATAAAAGTCCCAATTCAGACCGGAGTTTTTCTTTTTCTAAGAATGGGTAGTGTTGGATTACTCGCGTGAGTTTTTCTTCCGCAAAGCAAGTAGAAAATTGGGGAAATGACTCATTACATAACAAAGAAGCCACCTCCAAATAACCAGTAAAAGCGAATCTGTCTTTTACATTAGTTGTAATAACATCACACACTTCTTTAGCATCCCCCACTCTGGTGCTACATTCAACATTACTTTTCCTTTATCTTGGTTGTTCAGGGAACTCTTCATTTATTTGCTTCTCTATTTCATTAACTTGCAAATGTCATTTTGCCACATTACACTGTCCCTGTTCCTGGTTTGTAGTTGTTGGTACAATATATCCACGTGAGGTAAAATTTTGTGGAAAAGAGTTAGCCAGAACATGAAATTTGGGTCCTGAAAAGCTCTTCTGTGGCTACTCGCCTCGTTAACAGTAAGTTTGTTTGTGCACTTTTCCTCAAGAACTTCGAAACATTCCTTCAACTTATCTCTATTTTCGTACACAACGTTAACAGTTCGAATGTTGTAGTTCCATCTTGTTGTAGCAACTCTGGGTAGTCTGACTTGTACTACTTGCTCCAAAACGTCAGATCGTAGAGATGAGTGCGAAAAAAATGCGGGAATGGCAGAAAGGTTTGAGAAAAAAACTCGAACTTTGCTGTTTGCACTGGTTGCTTTTTCCAATATCAAATTTAGCTGATGAGCGTAACAATGTACAAAATAGGCAAATGGGTATGTTTCTCTAATCTTGGCCTGTACACCCCCAACAGAGCCACTCATAACATTAGCACCATCATACGTCTGTGCTATTAATCTTCCTTTTGAAGTGTCTAGAAGAGGTTTGATGTGGTCCATTATGCATTTTGCTAAGGTGCCTGCACATCTTCCTTCAGGAATAAGAAACCCCCAAAACCTCTCACAAGCCAACCCTTCAAACACATACCTAAAAACTAATACCATCTGACAATGGTTCGTTACATCAGTTGTCTCATCACATTCGATGGCTACAAATTCAGAATCGCGTATCTGCTTTACTATTTCCTCCCTACAGACATTAAGCATGCAGTCCAGTATGTCATTTTGTATTATTTTCGATGTTCCTTTGAATACAGTGGCTGATTCTAAATGGTCTTTCATTGTAGAATCCAGCTCAGCAGTATAATTAATTAAACCTCTGTAGACACCAGGATTTGTAGATGATGCTGATTCATCATGACCTCTGAGAGGTAATTCAAAAACACCACAGAATTTAACACATGAAATCAACCTTTTTAATATGTGCCTATTTTTGTCAACGTTAGTATTGTGTTTTTTAACGTTTTCTCTGTATTGTGAGTCTAGACTAGACGATATGTTTACTTTGCCTAGCAAAGAAAGATCAACGACACTATTCATGTGATTCACAGATATTTCATGTTTCTTAATTTTTTCTGTTAAATGTTTTATATCATTGACGCCCTTTACTATCCACAAGCATTCACCACTCTTTCTGGGAGAAAACAAAATACACGGAAAACAGTAAAAAGATTTGTCCACATCACAGCCGCAAATCCAGCCATTTTTTTGGTATGCATCTTTGGACTTGAGCTGTCTTCTAAAAACTCGATTTTCATTTTTCTTTTTTTCACTTTGTTCCATACAAAATTCAGGACATGGCCTACCTAATGATTTCAATTCTCTTTTTTGATCAAGAGTTAATCTTGCAATATTCGTTGTCTTAAGCGCCTGAATGGAATTATTCATATTAAGCCTAGTTACAAAAAATATTAAAACATATAACTTAAATAAACATTATCCTAAAATAACCCTAAATAATATTATTATAAACACACACGCCACACACAGCCTCAAGATGCAGGAGCACGCAGGATGACTGACAACAATTATTGCTGGTTCACGCTATACACATTTCACAAGCTTTCAACCTTAGGGCGCGTAAGGGAGTGCGCCTTCAAAAGAAGAATAAGCAATGCTAGCTAGCTAGCTAGCTATAGCAGGGTGGGGACAATGGGTTAAGGGGAGGGAAGGTTTGGTTTCACAATGCATGGCGCTGACCGTCGCGCGCCTGACTGCATGCCATTTGAAGACAAGAGGTGAAGGGGTGGGAAGGTTTGGTTTCACAATGTCAGGCGCTGACCACCTCGCGCCCGACCGCATGCCATTTTAAAAACATTGCGTGCTATTACTTAAACCAAAAACATATTTTTCTTGAAACTATTATGGCAAGATAAAATTGTCGTGAGAGTGCGAATAATAACGTTAAAAGGAACTGAGGATTCGTGGGGATGGGGGGCGCGCGCCTCCGCGCCTTAGGGACGAGCCGCCCCTGAGTAGTAGTAGTAGTAGTAGTAGATGTAGTAGTAGTAGTAGTAGTAGTAGTAGTAGTAGATGTGTCCGAACGCCACTACCCCGCAGTGTGGCTGTGCCGCAACTTCAGGTTTTCAAATGGGGGCACCTTAAAGTTGTCAATTGGCTTATCAAGTGTAAAAAATGTGATATTTGAATGCGTTCATCCCAAAATCAAGAATTAATTATGGTTTCAGACCCATGTAGGGTCGTAGTAGAGGCGCCTGTCTATCAATGCCACAAATTGTGATTGTGTCGCGACTTTAGGTTTTAAAATGAAGCCAGTTTATTGATGGGCCAAGCGTTCAAAAATGTCATTTTCAAGGGTGTTTATCTCAAAATCATGATCTAAGCTAGGTTCACACTAATATAGGGACGTAGTAGAGCTGCCTGGCTACAAATGTCCGCAGTGTTCTAGTGCCACAACTTCATGTTTTCAAATGAGGCCACATTAAAAATGATCGATTGGTGTGCCAAAAGTTAAAAATAATAATTGTGATATTTACGGTTGCTTAACTCAAAATAAAAATCTAAGTTAGATTGTACACCCATGAAGAGTTGTGGAAGAGGTGCCTGACTACCATTTCCCCAATGAGGGCTCTTTAAAGATGGTGTATTAGTGCGTTTAAGCTTTAAAAAAAAGTTATATTTAAGTGCGCTTATCTCGAAATCAATATCTAAGCTAGGTTGCTCATCCACGTAGGGTTGTGGAATAAATGACCAACTACCAATACTTCACATTGGAGTGGTGCTGCAACTTCAGATTTTCAAATGAGGCCACCTCATATATGTCGATTCAAACCGATCTAAAATAAGTTTGAGGGTGTATTATTTGATGAAAATTGCATTTAATTTTTTTTATATTTATAAAATATATATAGTTCTTTTTCAATGTATTTATAGTGATATAATATTTGAAACCATTAATAATTAATAATTGAAAAGTTTTTAAATACTTTTTAGTATTTGGTTTGTTCTATCGTATATATGTAGCTTGCATAATATGTTGGTTTAAAACGGTTAGGTTATTGTTATAGACGTGGCGCTCTTCTGGCTACTTTCTTTTTTAAGAGATAATAAGTCTTTAGAGAATTTTAAGGTTTTAGGTTTAGTAACTTGTTTGTGAAACTTATTAAACTCAAAGTATTTGTTTTCTTTTATCTCCAAGTACTCATTTTATTAGGTTTAATATTTTTGTTGATGTTTGCATTAATATTTTTTATTAAAATCTTCTTAAATAATTGTCAATTCTAATTCACTCCTATTCTTGTGTATTTTTAAAATTCCATGTGGGTCTTTTAGTTGCCTGACGAAAGTTAACTTACAGGTATATTTTGATGGCATGCAATTACTCATTAGTTTTTCGACGCAAATACATGCACATCAGATTTCTTAAACCAAATTTTGATTTATTATTTTTTAAATGTTCGTCAGAGTTATATCTAGCATCAGTAAAAAGACGGGGACTTATACCGGTACATCATAAATATTCAACAAATGCTTCCTCGGATGTTCTTTACATTTTCACGGAAAAACTAATGAATGATAAAACTAAAAAGTGGAATTCTATCAACATACAAAATAATGTAGATCAAAACCCCAACAAGAATTTGGCACTAAATGCTTCCTCTTCCCAAATAGTTGTTGCTAAACAAAACATTGCTTTGACAGTGAGCAATTTTAATATTGATAATGTTAGAAGTGTTATAATGGATGCCTTAAATTGTAATCAGTTTAATGTCATCATGTCATCATTACAATATTGTATCAAAATGAAACAATGTTTACCTGCAGAAGATCTCGAAGAATTGGCAAGTGTGTTTGCTAGACAAGGACAAAAATGTGGTATTGAAGTTGTTGCTACTTTGAGTAAATATCACTATGAAGAGGAATATTTAAATAAAGCCGAATACAAACACTACTTTGCTGAGGCTGCTTGGATAAATGGAAACATCCAAGAAGCCATCACTTTATTTTCTGAAGTCTATGACAATAATGTAATGTTACGTAGTAAATTAAGAACAATGATCAAGTTTTTTATTAGAGATGTGGTTTCTTATAAAGGGGAGGCAGCTCTTGTACTTGTAACCAATTTTGCCAGAAGTATATCTTTAAAACATGCAGATTTTTACATTTTAGCTATGTTGTGGCAATTTTGCTTTCTTAGTGAATGCTTTGCTGATCAAACTCTAGCCATGGAACTTTTAAAGGAAAATGAAAAACTTAAAAATGTTGTGAAAAACAGAATATCTTCAATTACAATAGCTGCGCTTAAAAGTCATCAAAGTGAAATTATTTATCGTCTACTTGAAGTTCTTTTGCATTTTGAAATGCAACCACAATACTCTCAAGTTTTGCGAGCGTTTTTCGACTACAAATGTAAGTAGATACCTCTAATTGATTCAAATAATAGGCCTCTTATTAATGTAAATTTAAGGTTTATTTTCATTTACTGGTACGTTAGGCCTATATTTGTTCATTTTATAATGAGCTTAGTGTATTCCTTTTCTTCCTAGCAAACTCATTGTGTTTATAATAATATATAAAAAAAAAGCTTAACTTAGCCTGCCAAGTCTATTAAAATAAAATTTTGGATTTATTAATACATTTAGAGATTTGTTATTTCTGTGCAAAGTTGTCATGTGTGTATTCTTTTATTGATACATTTTAATCAATCACTTATTTAACTAGCCAATTAAAATATTTTAATAGCTGAATTTTGTGCTATAGGATAATTTATAACAGAGCAAGGTAATTTTTTTTTGTAAAAATATATTTTCTCAAAAGATAGTGTTTTACTTTCTCTACCCACATTTAGAATAGGCTCCTTACTACCTGATATAAGTTAATTGTAAGAATAGAGGTAGATGGAGGCATTTTACTAAATTAACCCGGCCAGAGGCTTGAAACAGTCACCACTTGTTCTGTTTCTGATAGCTGACTATCTCACATGTCCATCAAAGTCTACCACCCTTTTCGGTGTCCGCATTGTCTAACACACTACCCTCGCGGTAGACTAAACTGCCAATGACTGGAAGATTGAGGTTCGAATCTCAGTCAGGTAATCTAAGGGTAGTTTTTCTATAATACTTTTATACTTTACATCCATGCAAATGCTGGTACACTTCCTATAAATATAGCCTTCCTCATTCCTAAAACCATTAGCGTAGTTAAAACATAAACTTATAACTCAAATGGCTGCTAAAAAAGTAGTCAATCTTAAACTTGCCAAACTTTTCACTATCTAGTTTTAATAAAGGCTAGTTGACACACGCACGCGCGCGCACACACACACACACACACACACACACACACACGACCGCTTAATGAAATAGCTAAACTATTTGTGTTGCATCTGTACTATGTTTGATACTATGATGGTTCACCACTGAAATATTTGGTGAATGAAGTTTTAAGTCGTTTATTACTTTAAATAAAATGCTTGAGTAGGCTACATCATTAATTGTCAAGACCACATGTATTAAATTCTATTAGCCCACAATATTTTACATAAAAGACCCATCACCTCCTCAGACCGGCCTATCATCTATACTTTAGATTAGTCGAGAATGGCTGGTGTTATTGAAAATCACATGCGATCCCCCTTCGCGTTGCTTTCTCCTTCCAGAAATACCGACATCACCACTACCAGTACTCATTTGAATCAATCAACGGCTTAAATTATCATGAGACACAGTAAGAGGATGAAAAAGTGAAACCCCAGATTTAAAGGGAAAATAGATGTGAAATAGAGCTGAGAAAATGTTTAGTTAATTGATTTTTATTTGATTTTACACTTATTACTGTAGGTAGGCCTATTCAATTAAGTTTTAATATCATTTCATTTTTTCTTGCTTTTATTATGCTGCTTAAAGGCAAGATTGAGCTCTATCAAGCTCGTCCCATAGGTTAGAAACATTATTATTATTAGCACCGCATCTTACTACCCGTTCGGGCTACACGCACTTATGCTAATGTGTAATGGTAGGGTGATTGTGCTAAGATGAAATGGAGAACGTGGAATCCGAACCATGGTGGAGGCCTGGCATTCCACACATTCACAAGTGATAGAAACATTCAAACTGGCATTGAAAGAAAATTAAATTATATA
The DNA here is from genome assembly GCA_902155825.1 of Timema genevievae. Classification (NCBI taxonomy): domain Eukaryota; kingdom Metazoa; phylum Arthropoda; class Insecta; order Phasmatodea; family Timematidae; genus Timema; species Timema genevievae. The sequence goes on from CABFWO010001247.1 coordinate 56,996, forward strand.
CTAATAAAGTATGGGGTGATATTTAGCATTGTTTTGGCTTAGCCTTTAATTTTAGAAAGTTTCAGAGGGGGTGGGGGTCAGGAACTTCCCCCCTCCCCCCACCAAAACGTGAAACGCAACCTCCATTAAGCAGAATAATAACCCCAAAACAATTTCCAATTTAAATATTTGTATTTATTTTTTTAAACTAGACTTGTTATATTTATAAAGGAGCAATTTCTATCAATTTCATTCCAAACAGGTTAATCATATATATATCCAATCCACAAAAAAGAAGAAATGATTAAAGTTAAGTTATGTTTATGTTTCAGGCGCTCTGCGGGATCTTCATTCGTGTTCAAACATCCTGAAATGTGCCTTGGAGCTTAATATTCCTCTGACAGCCCAGCAGCATCAAAAGTTCCTAGCACTGTTACTTCACCGACCTTTAATGCTGACAATATTTTCAGATTCGAGGCATGGGCATCGAAAGTGGTCAAAAGGCAAAGCACCAATGTTCCAAATGAAGTTCTAGTCATTTAAATTGTATTTTATGTTGAAACATTTGTTAATTTTAACAAAGAAATAAATGGCAGGGTAAGTGAAATTTTGGAAGAGTTTATCAAAACTATGTAAACAAATAATGTTCCACATTTATTTACTTTAAAATGATCGTTTTAAACTATTTTTAATTTTGGCCTAGGTTTGTCAACAATTTATAGGTTGGTGCTCACAAATACAGGTATACCGGTAACACTAGTGAAACTATGTTCACACAAAGCACTTCAAAAGTAAAATACAATAACAAAAAATAAAATAAAACTATTACATGGTTTTGATCAAGACACAATACATAATCTCCCCCCGCTTTACCCAAGACTAAATGCAAATACTCTTATTTCACCATCATTATTCAATCTTGAAAGGTTTTTTTTAGACTTGGGGAAAGAACGTACTTCACAAATCACGACACAGGACAAAGGAAAAGGGAGTCTCAGGACTGATCACTAGTTATATGATTAGGGCAAACCAAGACGTTACATTCAAAATAAAATTCACAATTCTGCTTAGAGTAAAGATGATGCAATCAACGCACTGAGGACCCTCAAAATGAGAGTTCCACATGTATACACATTTTATTATGGTACGGCTCTTAATATATTGTAGAGCGCTAACGCTTGTTCAATTAATTGTACAAGAATAACGAAGCTTGGACGTTAGATATGATCTTTAAGTTAGGGATGTAGAGCCATTAAGTACTGTATCATATTTGTAAAATTGAAATTTGAAAAAGGACACTTGGACAAGCCAAGGTTCCTGGGTTCACTTCTTGAGTCCAGGTGTCATTTTTCAAATTTAAGAATATCATAGTATATTATTTATTATAAAATACACAAAACTTGGGTTTACATTTATACTAGGGTTTACAACCAAAGTGGCGACCGATTGGGTAAGCAAGCAAAATTTGGAATTATGATTCAATTTTGTGCATTGGTAAAAAAAACCCAGCAAAAGTGCTTGAATTTTTCCATCTTTCAGTAATTTAAAGACGAGGACTACCCTAAATAGCTTCTAGGAGTATTCAATCCAAATTTCAAACATTTGCCGGGGAAGGACCACTCTAAATAGCTTCTAAGGCTTCAAATTTTTTTTAAATTTTAGGGGCGACCACTCCAAATATCTTGGAGAGGAGTATAATTTTCAAAATGTTTTTATATGAGGACTTCTAAAGATAGCTTTTAGTGGCATTGAATTTTTCAAACATTTTCCAAAGTTAAGTCCCTGGTCTCTCCTTTAACTTGGAGGGACTTTTTTTTTTACTTTTTCCAA